>FXXK01000097.1:180430-302711 GCA_900184695.1 Betula pendula | reverse complement strand
TTACTTTTACCTTTATTTTATTTAATAACATTTTTCCAAACAAAAAAACACCGTCTAAAAAACATTTTTCGCATCCAACCATAGAACTTCTTACTCTCCTAGTTGGAAAAAAAGGAAAAAGAAAAAATCAAATCCCCGGAAGATTAATCAACATCTTATATGTATCTTTCAAAAAACCCTCATTAGCCATTTACAATTTTTTTTTTTTTATTAAAAAGGTATCTTTCAAAAAAAAAAAAAAAAAAACATGCTTATGAGTAACTTTATTCTCAAACCACTAAAAAAGATGCACGGTAAACACATTCTTGACTATAATCTTAGGCTGATTAGATTGCTACTTACCAACCAGATGCACGGTAAACACATTCTTGACTTTAATCTTAGGCTGATTAGATTGCTACTTACCAACCAAAAGGGTATTTTGCATCTTCAATAATGGAATAAAATGATAGGAAATAAAAAGAATGAGAATCTTGCATGTGTTTTCATTTTCATTATAATGTTGAACCAGCTGAGAATTTAGTATTTTAAAAGTTTAACAACTTTATTTTTTCTCACATAGTTTTAAATTTTTATTGTAGATAATATCTGTTTTATGGCTAAAAATGAATATGATACTTCCGTCCAACCATAAATTAACAAAAATTCACGTAAATGCCCTTAAAAACTGACACATATCTCTACACCTCATTATAAAAACTAAAAAATAAAAAAGGGGTGACTTAAGTCACTCCTTTAGTCAAAATGAGGATAGCCGACCACTCCCAAAATACAAAAAAATGGGTGGCCGAACTACTCTCATAACCCTTTGGGATTTTGGGGGTGGTTCAACCACCCTACAAGGCCGAAAGGAAAAACAAATTAGGAATTGGCTTGTTAGGGGTGGCCAAAATCACCCCAGGCTAAATTTCGGCCACCCCCATGGCTCATTGGAATGGTTTTGGCCATTCCTATTTTGGTATTTTGGAGGTGACAGAGCCACTTTTCTTTTATGACAGATTTCTTTTGATATAGTTTAAAGGAACATTATCTAGTTTAACAAATGTAAGAATATCTATGAGATTTATCTGCTTAAGCAGGAGGTGGGCCATCCGAGACCTACTCTAATAAGTGAATTCTATAAAAAATTCATTTACATTTACTATTTAAAATAGTAATAATTTAAGCAACAGAATTGCGAAAATCTCAATTCCAAAAATCATTTTGCCAACCCGAATCTAGGTAAAGTTAGAGAGGTCGGGAACAATAATAATATATCCGAACCACAACTTAGGTTTTGGCTCCACCCTGCAAGCAAATTCCTCACATATCTTTCATCGACAAATAAATAAAAGGAAGATGAAAAGAAAAACGTAAGAGAAAGTTTTTTCTTGTAAACTCCGCTTTTCTTTTTTTTTCTTTTTTTTTTTGTAAGTAACTCCGCTTTTCTTTATTCAAGGAGGAATCAGGACAAGAGAAAAGCTGGATGAATCGTATAAACAATGCAATTGACCATTGCTTAAATTAATACAAACCCAATATTTTTATTCACTAAACCCAAGAAATCATAGATGCAAGGGAAAGTAGTAAACAAAAGCAGATTAGTTAATATTAATTAAATGGTACATGAGCGACATATTGCATTAGATTATGATTGATATTAAAAATTAATTAATTAATTAATTTTTTTTTTAAAAAAAAAACCGGCACTTGGGCTGCTTCACATGATGACGGTAGTTGCGTGCTTCACGCGACAAGTACACGCAATAAGTACACGCAATGGAATTAAATAAAAAATATATATATGCAGACACTTGAACAAGTTTTTTTATTAGTTTTTTTAAAAGTTTTTTTTTTTTTTTTGGAACAAGGAAGGGGAAGACAATTTTTTGAAAGCAGTTGCTTAACTTGCTTGTCCACTAGCTGCATAAAGGTAACTGAAAAGAGGAAAAATTAAAATAATGTCACTTCCTTGTCGCTTTAGCCTCTCATCATGCAACACAAAATTAGAAGTCTATATCTATCATGGGCCCTGTTTTTGGGAAAAGGTAAAAATATGTTACACGTTACACCTAGAAATTTTCTTTGCCTTGGGGTTAGGTGTATTTACTGTTAGCATTTCTACTAAAAATTATGGGGAATAATTTTTTTTTTTTAATTTAAAAAAAAAATTAGGTCAAAAGAAATTCTTTTGATCTAGTCTACTAAACATACTTGTGTTCAAAATACAAGTAATTGTCGTATTTATTTTTGAGTAGACCTAGACGTCTGCATGCCCTCACAAGTGAGGGCATGCGGAAGGATAAAAAAAAAAAAAAAAATTTAAAAGAAATGGACGTGTAGCATGACCTTTTATTTTTAATAGAGCATGTCATTATCACATACATTTTTAAAAATTCATATAAAATCACATATATTTGAATACATGTCAATTAATACAATATACTGCATCGTAAAATTTATTACAACCAAATTTAAAAAGAAAACTTTGTACAATTTTGAGACCTAAAACTTCGTGCATAGTAAGTCTTTTTTTCCCCTTGCAAGCTTTGTTTTTTTTTCCCATACCATTTTATAAAAAATGTTTTAAAGACATTTCTCAGCAGAATCTAACCAAATAAAACCATGTAAAATACACTGTAGAATGGATATTCAACTAAAGGGGTGATCTAGAAAGACTGAAAAAGCCAATAGATCACATATGCCTCAAAATGAAAAAGATTGGGGGGAGGGGGGGTCCGTTTGTCAATAAAAAAAGAGGAAGAAGTAAGATCTATCAAACATTATTATGGGCACATCTTTATCAATTCAACCTATTCTCCTAAAGCAAATAAGAAGAAGAGGTGGCCGAGGGCATACCCCCACCCCGAGCGGGTGGGTGGTGGGGTTACTCTAGCGACCCATGGTCTCACACCTACCTGTAGGGAAAAAATTTCACCACATTCTTAGGAAAGGGATTTCTCTACTACTAACCCTTTTTTGTGTTTTAGAAAAATATGCTGATGTGACAAATATATACACGTAACAACGCTTACTATGTCTTATGTGATTTTTTGGGACATGGAAAAAACGGGCTAGACAACAAATAGACGAATTGTTCAAATAGCCCAAAGACCAATTTTTAATGCTTTCTAAAACACAATGAGTATTTTGATAAACACCAAAATTATAGTGGCCTTTTTTACATTTAACCCTAAACTTTGGGAAAAGTAAAAAAGAACTGCAAAATTTGGTGGTATACATCTCTCTATTTGTTTTATGTGTAAAGTCTAAACTACCTACCATTAATGAGATTGAGGTCCCTTTAATTCATTCATCTAAAAGAAATTAATACGACAATGACTACGCAGCCTCCAAAGGAGAGATTTAGTAGTTGGTGGAGTCTTGTAGATCTTTTCCCATGCCGAAATCCAACCCACTTGCATAGGCCAATGAACAAAACTCAAAATCAAATTTAAGACTACACCAAACCTGTTTAGTGTTTTAGGTTATTTATTAATATCTTTAATTTAAAAATAATATTACAAATTGAAGATAAAGTGTTTACAAAAATATACATTTCCTTCTTTGACTCTATTTTTGTTTTTCTCCAGCTTTAATTGTTTCATAAATTAATTAGGATTACGAATCGTCCACTTGGCCGGCCACATGCACATCAAATATATTAGAAGACAAAGTTGAAAACAATTAACAAATGCACGCGGCCTCTCGAAGCAGTCATATACATTTGGCGGAGACAAACCATTTGACAACGTATGCTGTCCGGGTGGTGCTGATCATGATCATATGCCATTGCGTCATATAATCGTTGGTCGGCAAAATGGATGGCTTAGATCTACAGAAATATACGCGACCATGTGCAGTTTTACATTTTTTTTGACTTAGAAATAATAATAAAAAAAAAAGATTAAATAAAGAATGAGGTTTTGACTGTTAAGTTAGTTGAGGAGTTGATACTCCTTCAGCGATTGCAAGGGTCAGGTCAGGTTCAAAAGGTCCACTCACTGGAATGCTGGCTTCATGTGTAGTATAATAAGGCAGGGTTTCAAAAAAGAAAAAAGAAAAAAGCCGGAGTATATTTTTAGAATAATAATACAAGTCATTTTTTATATTTATATTATGTCAACAAAAAATGACATGATTTTTAAAATTATCATTAGATTAAAAGTCAATAATCATCGATAATAAATTTAATGGTAATTTTAAAAGTCACATTACTTTTAATTAACACAAAATAAACATATATAATTATTCAAATTTTTAATAGGGCTTCACGTGATAACAAATTGATTGGAAATGTACGCACCAATAGTTTGAAGCAGGGTTGAAATTACTTCTCAAGGGACTCTAACATTATACCTTATGATTTACGAAAAATAAAAACATTATATTTTATTACTAATTTCTTACCATCAAACAATACCCTTTTTTGTCTGATTCACGAGGGTGAATTGTTTTATGAGTTGCTTTCTAATACTTTGTGTTTCAAGTAAAATAGAGAAAAAAATTATTTAATAGTTTTAATGGTGCATGTATCTTTAATAATAAATATGTTGTTACATGATTTAAAAATTTTAAATAATGTAACAAAATTAAATTCAAATTGTGAAAGGCATCTGACATCTGTTACCAACATTTTTATCTTTTATATTACAAAGGAAAAGAGAGAAAAAAAATTAAAAAAAAAAAATAAAGAATTTCAATTCCAGTGAAAGTAGGGCAGGACATGCGCGATTGCGCGTGAGTGTTGTATTCTTCTTGGAGAGGACAGTCAACAGCATTACCCAATAAGGTACGTGTCGCGGTGTCGGTAAAGAATTTCGTACTAATTTAGAAATGATTGATTAATGAGCTCACCGAATCGTATACGTATAAAACACCTCGTATATATATATTCAAAGTATGAATGATTTCACTGAATCATATTCCTAGATATTAGATGATTAAAAAAATAATAATAAAATAAATAAAGGTTCTCTGCTCCCAAATAAATGACCAAATTAGAGTCTCCGATCCTGATTTGCTGTACACATTCAAAGGGAGGCAAACAAGCAGTTTACTGTTTGAAGCTGTTGACCAGCCTCTAAATTATTTATGGAAGGGCAATGATTCTATTTTTATTCCAAGTATTGTATTTATCAAGCAAAATATATATAATACACATTATTGGTTCATAATAATAACTCGATTCAATAAATGGAATTTCACAGGGAGACGTTAATATTTAATAAAAATTGATTTTAATTTTGATAATGAAATCAAGTTTGTGGTCATGTATTTTTTATTTTTTTCTATTCAAGTAAAGAAAACGGTTACAAGAAATGGTTTTTTTTTTTTTTCATTTTTGATCCAAATGGAAGACCAATTAAAAATACTTCTAAACACTAAATAAAAAGCAACTCATATAACTAAAAAGTGTGCTAAAAAATTAGCACATCTAAAAACTTTAACAGCTTGAAATGCCAGCAAATTAAGACTAATATAGCAATAACATAATAGCAAAATTTCAATCCTAAAATAAACTAGGATTCTGAATAGCTTAATACAAAGGTGAAAGTACAGATAAGATGAAAATGGAAAAGACACAGAGATGGAAGTACCAAGAATTAAGTTTTGGACCATTCACTTCTACTTTAAGATCATAGTACTCCTATGTCTATATCAGATTCAGACTGATCACTAACCATTCGTGAGTTAATAATATAATTTTATTATCTCTTCTTATCTACTAAATGAGTTAATTTTTGGGGTCCAAAAACAATATAAAAATTTCCATTAAAAAGTAATGGACCTCATTTTCATAATAATTGATGGATCATTAGATTAATTAGGTCATTAACTTTTAAAAATTCATTTCAAGGAAAATAAAAATAACCATTTTACGGTTAAAATTTTATTTTGTTTCATATAAAGATAAACATAAGTTATGTCATTCAAATTATATGACAACATATTTACCATTAAATTTGTAAAATCAAATTTAAATCTTGAAATGATTGAAATGAAGAGCATGCTCTCCGTTTGACTATAAACAATTGAGCTATTACACAACAATTAAATATATATATATATATATATGGAGAGGTAGAGAAGTGTTCAAGTATAGGAAGACAGGAAATAATTGGAAGCTTGATGTACCTAATCGGCTAAGGCGCTAAGCCCTGGAGGTCATGATCCTCATTAATTATCACCATCTGCTTTTCTTTTTCTTTTTCACAGGCTGATTTTCTTTTTCCTTATTCTATTAAAAAAGGTAATTAATTTAATATTATTGTCTTTGGAGGGTCCAAATACCGGGCCGTCCGATGAACCCTTCTAACCATTTTCAGAGCTCCTTCTTATAAGGTGGTATTGAAATCACGGTAAGTGCTTGCACCAACAGCCTTAACACATAAGTTTAAGCTATTAATGTGAACCTAATAATATTATATTGAATATGTAATTTTACTATCACTATTACTACGAAATTTCATGAAATTCTAATAAAAAAAAATAGAGGAAAAAAGAGAACCCGTTTCTTCATAAATTTTTGCTTCTAGGCTGCACCAGAATTTTGATATGTATGATAGATTAGTGATGATGAGGAGGTTCTCTAGGGCTTGGTTGATGAGGCACATCACGCCTTCCAATTATTTCCTATCTCGTATACTTTCCTTCAATACTATATATGAAAAATAATATTATATACTACACTCATGTTCTATTGAATTAATGTAAGAGCGTTTATCTGTCTTTGAATATATATATGAGTCGATAAACACTGCTACATCAATTTAACTGAACGAAAGTGTAATATATAATATTACTTGTGCACAAAATAAAAAATGGCCGGTTGCTTTTGAGAGACAACATACCGGGAGAAGATGTTTTTCTGTACATAAAGTGAGAGCAGAACAAGGAGAAGGCACAACAAGATCCTCCACCCTGCCATTGTATTATTTTGGGGGTAGAGACTCAGAGCTTGGGTGGTTGGATTTATATAGAGTTCCATTAGTGTCATTTTCTTCATATTAAATTTGAGTGGGATTGTAAATTTGTACATTCCATGACTTTTGTGGCTCACTTTTCCATTGCATGGTTCATATTTTGCCTCAAGGGTATCACTTAACGTGATTGATTTGAGTGGGTTGTAGGTTCCATGCATACAAAAAGTAGTGGACAGTTTTTAACCGAATCTTATTCGTGGTTTTCCTTTCGATTTATTCTTATTGTTATTATTTTCATATTTTGTGTTTAGAATTGTTTATTATTTTTATTATTTTAATTTTTTTGCTAAGAAGTAAAAAACAACCCCATAATGCATTGTCGGCGCCGCCCTGCTATTTTTAAAAAGAAATAAATTTTTATACGTATTCCAAGTAAAGTATATTATTATTTTTCAGATTAAAAAATAAAACTATTCCATGTAAAACACTCATTTATACAAATTTATTTTAGACTTTGAATATCAATTTTTTTTTAGCTCAAACTCAACTATGTCCTTGTTAAGTATGGTCTACGGTCTATATATGACCCAACTAGATAATAAGACCTAACACAAGTGTCTCACAAGCTTCAAATTGAGTTATAATTACTTTTAAACCACCCTAATCTAGGGCGAAATCAAAATTTTATAAATCAAAATTGAGTTATAATTACTTTTAAATACATAAATATATAAAGTCCTTTTATGTGCGCCCGCGCATATATAAAATAAAAACATACGAGTTTTAACCATAATTACATATTAAGTCACGCCAAATTTTTAGATAATATTATTTATAATAAAAAAATTGCATGAACAAACTATAAAAATTTAACAATGACATCATAAGATATTAATGGACTGACAATTCGGTGACTATGAAGCATATCTCAACTTTTTTAAAGGAGAAGCATTAATTACTAAGGTACAAGATTTTCCCTTTCCCCTCTTGAATTAAAAAAAAAAAAAAAGGTACAAGATGTAGACAATTCACAAAATGCTCGGTTCAAGTAGTTCCGAGCCTGACCCCATATCCCCCAAAAGAATTATTTGAGGATCCTATGCTGAAGATATTGTACAAGAGATTTTGAGAGCACAGGATAGGTCAAGGAATTTTTTTTTTTTGGATGAATAGGGATAGGACAAGGTTGGACATAAAATTAGTTTAATTTCAATTTTCAACCTTACAATTAATAAGCAGAAACTTGACAATTTGGATTTAATACGACAGGATAATTAGGATTTGGAGGAGTTTCATATGACTTTTATTTTTTCATCTCGAATAGTTGGAACATATTTTAAATGATTAGGTGACAATAAATGTATTTTCTGAATTTAAAATGATCGGTTTTAGCCTTTCAATCAGGAGAGAGAGGTCATAACAGGATATGTGACAACGTCCTCCGGGTGAAAATAAAAAATAAAAAAGGGTAAAGTACTTTTTACTCCTTTGAAGTATCTATTTATTGGCACTTTAGCTCTCAATATT
Organism: Betula pendula; assembly: GCA_900184695.1. Classification (NCBI taxonomy): domain Eukaryota; kingdom Viridiplantae; phylum Streptophyta; class Magnoliopsida; order Fagales; family Betulaceae; genus Betula; species Betula pendula. The sequence continues at coordinate 294,279 of FXXK01000097.1, read as the reverse complement.
TAAAAAGTGATATTCGATTCCCATAATCTTGACGACGTTTGTAAGTTATATCTTCTGTCCACATTTTTCGTTTTTTTTTTTTATACCGAAATGTTCAAGAATGCCCTTGGGGGTAAAGTGTCACAAAAAACAAAAGTAAAAAAAATCAAAAAATAAAAAAATAAAAAAAATAAAAATACAAAATCGGTCTTTGTGGTTGGCTTAAATTACAAATTACTCCCTGTGATATATATAAAAAAAAAAAAAAAATGCAAAATCAATCCATGTGATTGGCCTAAATTACAAATTACTTTATGTGGTATCAAAATGAACTCAGAAGTCCGTACGTCAAAAAAAAAAAAATTAGTCCCTCAAGTTAAATTCTATTAAACTTTTAAAGGACACATATCACTTTTAAAGACTGATTCGTAAGAATTTTTTACGAATCAGTTTGTAGGAAATTTATGTCTACTTACTTTACCCCTTCTCATTTGAAATATATATATAAGGAAAATTCCGTTTTACTTGAACTCTTTAAAGCATTGTTAGCCGCGTGAGGCAATTTGATGAAAACACACAAATAGCAGCCTCACTATTCTAATCAAAAAAATTTGGTAAGTGTACAATACTCACAAAAGGTTCAAAATATCATTTTTTTTTTCTTTTCTTTTTAGAATAAGACAAATATTTAAAAATATAATCGTTAGTAAAAATTAAATATTTTAAAAAACATTAAATATTTAAAAAATAATATTTAAATAAAATAATAAAGTAAATAGTTAATATAATAAAGTTGCAAAGAGGTGCTTTAAAAAAGTAACTTAAAATAGAAAAAAATATTTTCAATTAAAATGATTAACAAAATTTGACTACACTAGGAATGGTCTTACATTTCAAATGGGATCACAATTCACAGGTAATAAAATTTTCTTTAATTTCCAAAGCTGTCACGTCCATCTTTTTTACCTTATGCAAAGTGTGTGTCACTTTCGGAAAATGTGCACGTAACTAGAGTGCCAACTATTTATTTATTCATTATTTAAAGGAAAAAAGCCAATATGGAGTATGGACTTTCGTCAGAGAAGGAATCCTGAAAGACAATAAAGTGTAGGTAGGCGGCTAGTGCTCTGGCAGAGCAGCCTACAGTTTCTGCACGGGTGAAAAGATTCAAAAGATAACAGAACCTAAAGCTCAAAAGTGAGGTTCACTGAATGGGTGAAAATATAGCATTTAAAAGTTTTAATTTTTTTTGTGGTGCAAAATTATTTTGTGCATGATTTTGAAAAGTACTAGTTTGATAATAATTTTGAAAAATATTTTTAATTTTAATTTTGAAAATATTTTAATATAATATAAAGGTGAGGAATAATCTTTTGATAAGATTTAATATTTAAAAAGTTGTTATTCCATTAATTATTTTAATGTGATATAAAAGTGATAAGTGCTTTTTCATGGCAAATGTGTTGTGTTTTAAATTATTTGTTAATGATTTTAAAAAGTAAATTTTNATATCACATCAAAAGTCAACAACCCACCTACCCCAACCCATAACCTTTTCCCAAACACACCCCAAAAGATAACAGAACCTAAAGCTCAAAAGTGAGGTTCACTGAATGGGTTGAAAAATTATTTGCCTTTAAAAGTTTTTTTTTTTTTTTTTTTTTGTGGTGCAAAATTATTTTGTGCATGATTTTGAAAAGTACATGTTTGATAATAATAATTTTGAAAAATATTTTGAATTTTAATTTTAAAAATATTTTAATATAATATAAAGGTGAGGAATAATTTTTTGATAAGATTTAATATTTAAAAAGTTGTTATTCCATTAATTATTTTAATGTGATATAAAAGTGATAAGTGCTTTTTCATGGCAAATGTGTTGTGTTTTAAATTATTTGTTAATGATTTTTAAAAAAGTAAATTTTTGTTTTTAAAAACATAAAAGCTTTTTTGAACGGTTAACAAACACGATTAAAAGTTGTGCCAAAAACAAAAAAAAATTATTATTTTATATAGAAAGTAAAGAAAAATTGGGTGGAGAAACATAAAGAATATTCCTTAAGCATTGATCTAAGGGCACCCACTACCTGAAAAAGAAATGGATGTTCGATGGCTCCAAATATTTTATTTGAATCTGTGAAGATAGTCAAAAGGTAATTTTTTTTTTCTTCCAATTGGTAGGCAGAAAAGCTTCAGAAATGATGAGCGATACGCACCCTTTGAGGAACAAAATCTGAGAGAATCACATTTGCAATCTGAAGTTTTGTTTTGGATGCAAAGGAATCTTCATTGTTATTTCCTAATACAAACTCCGATAATTTTTTTGTTTTTTTGTCTTGCAAGTGACCCGTCGTTCGATTCGACTTTTGCAAATATATAATCGTAATTTCAACATGGTATCATAACTTGCTGCTCCAAGTTGTTCTAACTATTGTTGAATGTGTTTGGGGTGTTTTGTTGTTGACTCATTGCTCATAAGGGGTAGATAGTGGTAGGTTGATAACTTGTAGTTGATGGACCGTGCACTCTTACTCAGTGGGTAGCTGAAAAGTATTGAATAAGGATGATATATGAAGCGTATGTTTACCAGTTTCATTTGATTATATAAAAAAAAGAAAAAGAAAAAAAGATTAGATTAAGAAATTAAGAATAATAAGGTTCTAATCATCAGGAGGGTTATTAAATTACTTTCACCAACCCAATAAACATTTGCTTTTGAGCTTATTTAACAGGAAGTTGCGCAGTATGTGGTTGATCTCCACAGTTGATTCTGTATGCTTCCACGGAAGATGAAATCTTGGAAAAGGGGGATTCTTGTATTATCAAATGATTGAGATGTTTGAATGTGACCAAGTGCTTGGATTTTCCTAGCACCAACCATGCCTTTTGAGTATTATATATTAATTAAGTTATTTTTTTGCTAGAAAGTGGGTTTCTTAATTAAGCTTTATAATTTATTAATTGATTAAAGAGGCTTTTTGCTTTGATAGCTAGTGCATTTAGAATTGAGTTCTAGAGCACAGTAGATTTCGTTTGGATATCTTTGCATGAAAGTTTTTTTCCAAATAAAAGTATCTTTGGAATTGGGTGCATGTTCTCTTGATGGATTTTCGCTATTATAGTATTATGCATGTGATTCACGAAACAACCAAATGCCACCTTTTTACAACTTTAAGGTTCCTCACTTTTTAAGCATATGACTCATTCTGTGTTGAAGACTCGAAGTTACAGGCGGCAACGGCTGCTTTCACACCACTCTCTCTCTCTCTTTCTCTATGCAATCATTTCACTATTTTTCGGTTAAATTATTCATTATTTCAAAAGCTTAAATCAGTAAAAAAAGAAATAGATTTAATCATATAATATTTTAACACTTTTCATTATACGTGGGATTAGTGAGGGTAAATGAGAGAGATAAAGTTCAAACTTAAGATTTTTGTTCTGTCACTTTCCATTATACGTGCGAATGCTGTTAAGGCTTATCGTTGTCAATAGTCCAAACTGGTACAAATGTTTTCCCATAGTCAAGAATCATAACGAGAAAGATGTTGCACACTATAAACCTAGTAATACAAGGATTCAAGGGTATTATTCTTTTTTTTTTTTTTTCCTTTTACAGGTAAGAACTGATGTTATGTTACTAGCATGAACATAACCATGGCTCATATGCGACAGAGACAGGCCGGGATTGAATTTTGTCAGACTTAGTACGAATAGTAAGATGGTTATATTTATGAACTTTCATCAACTTGCCATTTAAGTTTGGTAGCTAAAGAACACATTTTTGTGTGGTAGACGGCGAACATTAAGGTAGTTGAGTTTGGACTTCACATGCATTTTGGTGTTAAGTTTATCATCAGGTTTTGATTTTACGAAAAGATGTCTCATCGTTTTCATTGGCTTACCAGCAACTAAAATATATATAATATATAATATATTATATAACGACCGATGAGGATCCCTGCCCACCTGCTTCCAGCAGCTTAAGATATAACATTCACCTCTTAAAAGTAGGTGAATTTTGAAACCCTACGTCAAATTTCTTTAGGAATACTTTGAAAACCATGTTGCGATGGGAACAAACAAGGAGGCCCAGCTTTAATGCATGAAATATTACGAATCAAACAGTGTGTCTATTTGGTTGGAAATTGATAAGAAAACTGGGTCTACTTTGGCTCTCGTCTCCTCTAGTTGGGCTAGAGTAGGGAAAAGAGAACTCAATCTGGCCCGGCCTAGAAGATGCAAAGCAGTGGGTTGAACTCTTCTGAAAATGAAGGCGGGCACGCCTCTTCGATTGTAAAAGTGTTCTGATGTGTTTTAGTGTTTTGTATTCGGCTTAAAAACAAAAAACTTTTTCAAAAAACATTGTAACAGCACTCACATCGGGCTCAACAGTCCTGTAGCAATTTTTTTTTAAAATCTCTTACATTCGACTCAGCAAAATACTCATTTTTTGCTGAGCACTACAGTGCTAGCAACTGTAGCTCACCAAACCATTTTTTTATTAATAAATAATCTCTCTCTCTCCTCCTCTCTCCTCTCTTCTTTTTTTTTTTTTTTTTTCTGTCTTCTTCTCTCCTGCGCCTACTTCTTTTCTCTTTTTTTTTTTCCTTCCTGCGCCTGCTTTCCTCTATGGTTTTTTTTTTTGTAAGTATGCCTCTTTAGTATTAAATGCTTCATTTTTTTTTTTTAAAAAAAAGACCTTTAGAAAAAGATAAAATTTTTTTTAAAAAAATGTCCACTATGAAAAAAATAAATTTTTAAAAATATGATTAATAAAAAATGACAAATTTTAAAAAATATAATTGTTAGAAAATGATAAAATTTCAAAAATATGATTGTTGGAGAAAAAATAAAAAAAAGAATAGATAATGAATATTTAAATGAAATAGTGAAAGTTGTTAGTTAAAATGTTGAGCCGGATGTAGATTCTTTTGAAAAGTTGTTAACTAAAATGAAAAAAGTGATATTTAGCTAAAATTTAGCTAAACATTTGTTGAGCCCAATGTGAATGCTTTAAAAGAAAGCCATGACCTTTCTTCGGAAAAATGCTAATCACAAAAGAAAAATGCTATTCAGCATTCTACTAGTATTTTTATCTATGTGACACATACACATTTACCTTTTTTTAAAAAATAAAAATAAAAATGGTAAGAGAATATTGAATAGCATTTCTTAATCCCACATGGCGCTTTTTCTTTCGGTAAATAAACTTGATGAAGAGTAGATGAAATACATTGTGCTTAATGAGCATTTTGACAAAAAGATCAGGTGTAGCATCAATAAAGCGCCAGGAAAAAAAAAATGCAAGAGGGTAAGTTTTTTCATCTTCTTCACCCAAACAGCCAAAAAAGATACAATTAACAATCACAAGCCTAAAAGGACCAGCACAAAACCTGTTCCGCCAACTCAAACATCAATAACAATAGAACAGAGAAAAAAAGCATCCGAAAATTTCAAGTCTCTCAGATAATCAAGTTGTTTGATTTGCGTCATCTAAAGCTCGGTGTCCCATACTCGTACCATCAGTTTAGAAACCATTGTCCGAGCAAAAGGGATATAACTCAGACTGTACCTGAAGCAGCTCATCACTAATTCGTTAAGTCGTCAATACAAATCATTCCAGATGCATAACTAGGTATTTTCAAAGTCAAAGGTGGAGAAACTAGACTAAAGATCTTGCTATAGGTAATTGGTAAAACACAATATAAATATAAAACATCGGTTGGTGAAGACAAACTAAGGTAGAGAGGAAGGTGCTGATCTCCTCTCCTGGGCCGCAAAACTTAGGTAGAGAGAAGTGATTTTGGTGAAAGGAAAACTCACCACACAAGGGCGCAGAACTCAATTATGATTGCAAGTAATGTTAAAATCTTGTTGTGGATCTGCAAGATGAAAAGAAACAATAACAGGAAAAATAACTTCAGCTTGTAGCATAACAAACCATATCATGAATATGAAGATCCTGCCAATCTGGTTTTCCCACTTAAGACCTTGAAAATTCTTGCCTAGAATGTAGCAAGGAGACAGAAATCAAGTGAGGAGAGAGTATGAAAGTAGGGCTTTTATTTTCACAACTTATATTCAAAATCTGAGACTTTTCAATCCTTTAAAGTATCCCAATGAATTTGGAAAAAACAAAAAAAAAAGGAAAAGAAAATTATTGATGAATAATCAAAATTCGTGTGGCGCACAGAGCAATAGACTGACTACTGAGCCAGAGTGAGGCGATGCAATGAGGACATTAATGCAAAGAAAATACAGGTTTCACTTTTCACCAATTTGCTCCCCTGCTTAGGCATTTCAAAATTTCTACGTTTCCCAGCATTCTAACAAATCTTCAAAATTATTCAAATATTAAGGTCCCATTTTATATTCAACCAAGTTGAGACTGCTGGTGAATAGCAAACACCTCCAAGGAAAATGGTCAGGGCACCAAAATAAATTGTTGTAAAATTACCCAAAACGTCCTATCTCAGCTCATTAATTAAACAGAGGCAAAGTACGTGAAATCATTCCAGTAAAATTAACACCCCCCACCCCCCTCCTCCCCCTCTTTTCCTGGATTTAAATCCATAAGCTTTTAAAGCCTGTAGATTTTAATTAATTTACGTCCACTAGATCTTTGTAGGATCAAGATAGCAAACTTACCCAGAGAGCACAAATGAGAGCAATAACAACACATCCAAGGTAAATAGCAGTTGCATAGACACGAGCAGAGTCAAACATCATCCTCATTTGTTGCCCAGGTCCAATGAGGAGTGCTGTGCTGCCAAACAGGACCACAAATTTAGAATCTGAAAAATCTCTGGAGGATGAAAATAAAAAATGGTTGCAAATTTCGAATATGGACTGACATTAAAATGTCGTGAAAGCTAGAATTTGATTTTTAGTAACCAGAACCCAAGGTCTGCCATAAGGCAACAGTGGCAGACTATAAAACTGCAAGTCCATTCTTTGGTGTTGGGGAAGGGGGATGGACTGACGGTATGACATAAATAACAAATATAAAACCAAAGATGCAATCTTAGACTTTTTTAAGTCTACTAATATTTTTTCTGCCCAATTATATAGTGTTAAAAACTCATTGCTTGAGTCCATTACCAATTAACCTACCTTCCAACTGCCAACACATTGCCAAAGGTGAACAGTACTGCAAATTTGATGGGTTTGGCAAAAACAATCAATGACTGCAAAAGAAGCAGACTAATAAGAGAATGCTGTAAGGGTGTTAAGAGTTACAATTTAATGTTGTCATTCAGTACTGGGCTATACATTTGTCTGTATGCATAAGAAAGTTTTGTATTTAAAAATTACAAAAGTCCCCAAAATTATGTTTCGTAATTTTTGCCCTCAACTGAACTTGATATTTCTTGTAATGAAAGAAAAAACAAAGTTAAGCAATTACAACAAGAAGTTTCATCTTTGCTTAGCAAGGGGGGAACGGCATAAAAACTATCTATGACTCCCATGAAACAAAAGGTATTCTCTCTATAACTGTAGCGCTATATTTTTCTGTTTTCTGCTGCTTCTTTTTTTACCTCTCTTTTGGCATTTCCAAGGATGCTAAATGGATTTTCTCAAATATATAGAAATAAAAGACAACATTATTGTTATATGCTGATATACAAGTATAATACTGGCTTTGAAATGAGAATTTTTACTATCATGTTAACCCAGCCATCAGAATCATTTGATGACAGGTTGTGTGCAATCCTTACCGTGAACAAGTAAGAGAGGACAACAAAATAAAGAGTAGGCACAACGCTAGACTCAAAGCAACCAAAGAAAGGGAAAATAGAGGAAGACTCATAGAAGTTCTGGTACACTTGAGAGCCTGCTACGGGCAGTCTGGGCCTTGTTGTAGACAGTCCATAAAAGCATGCAGCTGTCCTGGGTGGTGCAACAACAAGTGTCAATCTTCTAGAGGATGGAGGGAAGTTTTAAAGCTTCTGAAGGCAGACAGACGGTGTATGTTCCATCACCACCAATAAGAAGATTGTAGCCTCCATTTCTGCCATCAACTCATGATTCTCAAACAACCCCACGAAGTGAAGGTTGACTGAGGCATTGGATTTGTTAATGGAATTATATATACAGGGTATGAGAAAAATAACTGAGGTCGAATTGTGGTTAACACTCAGCCAGTGGCTAAGCTGCCTCTCTTAGAGGCAAAAGCAGGGGAGAAGAGATCTAGGACCAGCTCCTACAGGACAATGTGGCAATAGGGAATTGGTAATATAGTTGATTGCCAGGAATATGACAATATGGCCAGTCCTTTAGACAAGATAAACACACAATAAGAAGTCAATTACATGCTTTTACGCAAACAAAGCAGAACATTAATGGCCACAAATCTAACAAATCAATGTTTGAAGCTCATTGTACACCTCAAATTCTAACTTCCAAACTCAAAAGAGGTTTTTTTTTTGCCGAGATTTGTTCTGGCCGAGCTATAGCTAGCTTCTAACTAAAAAATGAGAAAGAACCACTGAGCTCAGGTGGTAAAAAATGATATCAAATCACAAATCACGAAGTTTCCCATCCTAAAAAAATTGTATATTACTAGCAGAATTGTTAATAACCATCACTATAAGGGGTACAAAAGCGACTTTGCCACCAGTGTGAGTACCTCGTTATAGTGACTAATTAACTAACATTACACAACTTATATCTCCACTTAATTTGGTTCCCTTTGGTAAGCATACCATAATTACTTTTTGAGCTTTTATAACCTAAGATCACTGCGGTTATTGCTTGCAAAAGCAAGAAAATTCAACAAAGCCTTAATCCCAACTACTTTGGATTCAGCTAGCTACATACTTCCGAAAACACTAACCTGACAACATCTTACAGTCCAATGCATATTACTCATATCTGGAACCAAAAAAAATCCAAAAAACCCATGAAAATTCTAAACACGAAAATGCAAATACACACATTACTCAACACAAAAAATTTATCAAAAACAGAAAGAAAAAAAGAAAAGGGTGAGTGAATACTCTCATACCAGGAACATACAAGCCAGACCAGCGATCAAAAAGGCGGCGAACCCATAAATTCTCTGTACAAATCAAAACCCAAAAACCAGTCCAGTTTCAGCAAAACCCAAACGCAACAAAACCCACATGATTGAAATTAAAATTTGTGTGAATTAGACAGTACCTGCATGGGGGAGAGAGAACAAAAGCCGTCTGATTCGTCATCCAAGAGGCCCTCTCCTTGGTCTTCATCGCCTCCCAACATAGACTCCTTAAGCTTCCACATTGTCGCAAAATCAAGCTCTTTTCCAGCTCTTCAATGCGTTCGGAGAGAGACCAAAATGAGAAAGTGAATAAGAGATCAGTACAAAACACGACCATTTAACCGATTGACATATCGTCGTAAAAACAAACACATGCCCCCGCTAATTCGGTTATGTGGCCATTTACTAGTGGCTATATTCTTCCTAGAGATCCGGACTATACACGAGTGCGCGTGGAGGCCTACGCTAAGTAAAACCGCTGTAACAGTTTACGCTTTCGTCCTAACTAACGATAAAAAATAAAAAAATAAAAAATAAAAAATAAAATAAAAGAAAAGGATTGAGGGCCTGCAATTGTTTCGATCTGGATTCTTGAATCTTGACTGTTCCTTGTTAACAAAGACCGAAGACTTAAAACACATCATTTTAAAAAATTTGTCATATCGTTTATGAACCCAAAGATAATGTTTAAATCAATTAAAAAAATCTTTTGGAACGGTAAGAAACCTCTAAAATAGCTGAGATTCGGTACGTTTGTATGTTTGGATTGTGACTATTTCGAGCATTAAGTGTGAAAGGATTCACGTGGAACACTTATCTAGGCAAGTATTCGAATTGTTAGTAATTTATATTATTAATTATGAGATGAGTCCTATGGGGTCTATTTATTGGGACATATGTTTTGGTAATTTGAGACCTACTCAAATAAATAGGCCTTATAAAAAAGCTTCTTTTAATGTCGTACTTATGAAAACATCGTGAGGGAGACAGAGTGATCGACCACATGAAAACTTGTCGTCGTAGAGTGAGGGGACTATGCTAAAAATGGGATGAAAGAGTTTTGATTTTTGATTTATTTTTGTAAGAATCTCTCTAACACGATAGAAATTGAGAGAATTGCAAGGTCTGTGATTCTTAAGAGTTCTCAATCGACTTCAAATCTTCTGTCATTCTCTGTTCAAAGAGATTTAGAGAGGATGAACATGAACAATAACAGGAAAATAGTGCCAAAGGGCCAAAGGCTCTCTTGCCCGTGCAAAGAGCCCTATGGGTGAGCTCCTACTCGGACAAAGCTCCCATAGTCAAATAGAAAAGCCTCTATCACGTATACCAAATACCTCTGCCCAAAAAGGAGGAAGGGTTGGGGGTAGGAGCAAGGATCTGACCTTCTCAAACCCACAATGAAAATTACTGTCTCAAATCTAATCTAAAAACCACAATGTCATTTTACGCTTTAATAGGAATAAATGTAAAATTAGACTATGTAATTTAGAGTTTTAACAAATACTTCCAAAAATTTTAAAAATAATTAAACACTTCTTGAGCTAAGAAGCAACAAGCTTATGAAACACGCCCATGAAAAGCTCTCCCAAATCACTCCCAGCTAGGGAGGATGGAAGAAACTTCATTCTTTCCTCCTCCTCCACATCCTCTCCTCACTTGAGGTCTCTACCATCACCCTTCTTAGATTGATTTATTCTTTACTACTGGTTTTGGAGGTTAGATTTACATTCATACATCCACCTCTCTCATTCATGCGCCTCCTATCCACCTTTAGCGATTTGATCTCTTCCACTCTATGGCTCACGTCCCAATGAGTGAATCACACGTGCCTCCTTGTGCCCAAGCTACATGCACCACCTCTACCATGGGTCTTGTGTAGTAGATTAGTGGTCGTTTGGCTCTTTTTCGAGTAGCACTTTTGGTATTTCATATTTCTAAGATCTAAATATGACATTCAACAAAAAATAATATGATTGAGCTTCCGACTTACCGTCTCATAATGAGATCTCGCAATAGTTGTATATATATTTATATATATTTTAGTTTCTCTAATTCTCTTGAAAACTAGTCAGCATCTAAGTAATATGGGGTTCTCTCATTAGTACTCCTAATGGATTTTTCCATCATAGGCTGCAACCACCAGCTTTGCTAGCTATATTCCCTCTCGGCTTCGACCTTTTAGGTCTCCATCTAGACAATTAGGTGCTAGTCACTGCTTGTTGTCCGACTAGATTGAGTTTTTTTTTTTTTTTTTTAATGATTGTTGTTGATGTAATACTTGTTTGTAGTTCGTATTTTCTGTTGTATATATATATATAAAACGAAGACTTACTCCCAATCTTTCATCATTTTTACAATCATAATCTCAATTTTTAAGAAACTACAATGTTGGGTCACAATATTTAAAAACTTTGCAATATCACACCTATTGTTTGAGTTTAGGGTTAAATCAAATAATATACTGATGAAATATCCTTTGTACCCCTATAAAAAATTTTAAAAATGCAAAGCAATCCTTAATTTAAAAATAAAAAATAAAATAAAAAACAAAAAAGGAAAAACATAAGAGAATAGAAAGAAAGAAAAAAATAAAATAAAAAGAGCCAGATGGGTGGCTAGCCGTTGGAGTAGACCCACGGCTTTTTTTATTATAAATGATGGTATTTTAGAGATTTTGACATCATATGTTCGCATTTAAGAAAAATTGATGACATTACAATTTTTTTTTTTATAGATGACAATTCGATATTGCAACTTCTTACGGCTTGAGAGTACGATTGTAAAAGTGATAAAGATAAAAAGATAAAGTGAAGTTTTCTCAAATTAAAAAAAAAAACAAATAAGTCATTATTTTTAGAAAAGTTGACATAATGTTAATATGGCATGACAAGTGTCCCTTGCAATAATTTTTTTTTAAAAAAAAACAGATATGAAAAAAAAATTTAAAAATTACTGAAAAAGAATAAAAAGAAAAAGAAAATAAATAAAATAAAAGAGAAATGGCACAAGTGGGGTGATTAAGTGGTAAATAAACACTTACAAAAAAAAAAAAAATAGCACTTATCTATTAATAATACGAAAAACACGTGGAGTATATATAAAAGTTACAAAAAGAAGATCCTAGCTTACCTCTTCTTCTCCTTCTAAAGCCCACACAGAGACACAGAGAGAAACCCTAAGTGCAAGTTGATTGAAAGAGGAGAAGAAGATGTCGTCGACGTTGCTGGAGGTGACGCGCGCGGCGCACGAGGAGGTGGAGAGGCTGGAGAGGCTGATAGTGAAGGACTTGCAGAACGAGCCGCCAAGCAACAAGGACCGGCTCTTCCAGAGCCACCGCGTCCGCCAAATGATCGACACCATCATCTCCACTAACGAGAAGCTCGTAATCATTCTTGCATTTATCTCGCACTGTTTACAATTCCATCTCCGATTCTGAAAACTGAAATTTTGAAGGTTATTGTGAACGATTTCAGGTTGAGATTTACGAAGATAAAGATAATGCCAGGAAGGATGAGATTGCAGCTCTCGGAGGCCAAACTGCCACCGGAACCAATGTGTTTAGTGCGTTTTATGATAGATTGAAAGAGGTAATTGTTAATTAATTATTCCTTATGAACTGAGGTTAAGAAGTTTCTCACCATTTGTAGTTGTATTTGGAGGAAAAAGAATATGTTTTCCGGATACATACCTTGAACTCAATTCTCGCCAAATATGTTTTATATTTGAGTTACTCTTGTGAACTTTGTGTTTGAAGTGGATATTTTCTCTCTAATCAAGAATTTGAATTATTTATTTTTCATTTTTGTATCTTTATCGTAACAAAGAAAAATAATGTAACATTTGTATGTTTATTTGTGCGTGTATATGTGTGTCTTGACACTGTGCTCTCAGAACTGATTGAGTGGGCTGCGAATTGGTTAAGATTTTCAATGTTCACAATTTGTGCAGATTCGTGAATACCATAGAAGGCATCCGGCTGCACGTGTCGTTGATGCTAATGAGGAGTACGAAACGCTACTTAAAGAGGAACCACAAATCGAGTTCAGTGGAGAGGTCGGTGTCTCTCTTTGTTTCTCTCTCCACGCAGCATATTTAACCAAATGTTTAATTTTAGTTGAGAACATTGTTGCCTATCATAGTTATTGCAATCAGTGCACTTCTACTTCTGTTTCTACCTCTTAAAATTTTATACTTGGATTCAAACATGAGACCAGAGATATATGAGAAATATAGTGCTATCCAAAGAAGTGTTTTTCCTAGGGTTACGACTTGGGAAAGCTAGCAGAGCTCAACTCAAAGCCCAATTTGGGCTTTGGGCAAGCTTGGCTTATGGTTTTTCAAGCCTAGTTTAGGTTTATTGTAGCTCTGATTAAATTCTTGCTAGGCTGGGGTTAATGTCCCTTAGAGCCCGAATTCAACGCATTTGTCAAGACCAACCCCCCAACAATCCTGGGCTTGTGGCCCTAGTTTGCCAAGTGGTTGGAATCTTAGGATACGTTTGATACACAGAATGGAATAACCTTTATTAAGAATGGAAGAAGTGAAATAAAATAACCTTAATGTTAAAGTACTAGACATATACTTTAATACTTGAAATAGTCATCCTCATAGTCATGAGGGAATAACTATTCCTTAAATTGAGGAAATATCTATTCTTCTCAAATTTGAGAGGAATAAATATTCCCTCAATTTATAGAATAACTTTAGAGGAATAGATATTCCCTCATAACCATGAGAATGATTATTTCAAGACTAATTCATTCAACTTCTTCAATTCTTAATAAAAACTATTATAAGGAATAGTCATTCTGCGTACCAAACATAACCTTAATGTCGGTGTACTTCATTTTGGCAGACTCTTTTAAGTATTTTCTGTTCAAGGAATTTGCTTACTTATTATTTTTATTTCTATTACAGGTTGAAATCCTTAAGTCTAAAAAATAAATGGTATTTGAATGGTTAGAAAATTATGATCTTAGCCATCTCATCGCCACAATATTGTTGTTTAGATGGTGCTCTAATATTTATAGTATGTTTGGCTTAATCACAGTCGGTGACCACTCCTGCTTGGCATTGGAGTTAATTTTGCTTTGTTGGCTTTCCTTTTTTTTTTTTTCTTGTTTTTTCCAAGGAGGGGAATTTAAATATCTGGGTATAATTTGAACAAGCACATGAATATTTTTTTCGTTGTAGATGTTTTCTGTTCGACTCAAAAACAGGTTATGGCATTTATGTAAATCTGATTGTATTCTAATTTAGTACAGTTTGTGGTCTTTCAGTTGAAGTTTTCTAATAACTTGAGTTTTTAATTTCAGGAAGCTCTTGGGCGATACCTAGACTTGCATGAATTATTCAATCAGTTCATTAATTCAAAATTTGGAGACCCTTCTACTGAGTACTCTACTTACCTTGATGTTTTTTCACAACCACACAAGATTCCCCGCAAACTGAAGTTAACAAGGTAAACTACTTTCTGATTATATCTATATTATATAGGGGTTTACCATTCTCCCCACAAAAATCAAAGAGAAGTGTGGGTGGGTGTGTGTACGCATTAGGATTTTATGTTCAGTGAGAGGCAGCCTTGGGAGATCAGATTATAAAAGACTGAAGAATATAAATGAATGGCCTTGATTAATCTTTACTGGTATAGAGATCAGGGCAAGTGGGCTCAGTTGAAGAGGACTGAAAGGCATTGTTTGCAGCAATATCCAAAGTGCTGGGGCTGTCACCAGTGATTGTGGATTTCAAATTGGGCAACAGAAAAAAGAAGAATGCCTATGAATGTTAAGCCGATCATTGAGAGAGTAAATCTAAGAAGTTACAGAGAGATGGGCCTAGCAATGTCAGAAGTTAGGGGAGGGTCCTGAATAAGGATATAGTTGGTCAGTTTAGAGTTGCAGATTGTGGAATAGAGAGGAAATGGAGAGCAAAACTGGGAGACATGGCAGGACCCGGTTAGACGGGGTGGGGCTTTTTGACGATGGTTTTGATAATTTTGGACAAAAATGCCCATCTTATATGGTGAAAAAGGGGAATATTTGGCTCATTAAAAAATGCGATGGTTGCTATTCTTCACTTGAAGGTGGGAAAGATAGTACTTAAAAAATTAAAAAAAAAAAAAAAAAAAAGGTGGGAAAGATGGAAAACTCCTATATATACTTTGAGGACCGTGAGAGGACCTTAGTGGAATTAAAGGTTTCATTCTTTAAGACTCTTTTTCATTGGGTTGCTGCCTCAGATTTTAGTATTTCGAGCTATCATGTTTTTTTTAGATCTTTTTTTCTACTTCTAGCTAGGTGTCTCTCTTGTATACTCTATGGGTTGCTCCCTTTAATGAATTTGCAATTACTTATTAATATATGTGTGTGTGTGTGTGTGAACAGTTTAACAATGATTGTATATATCTATGGATTTGATCTTGAAAATTTGTTGGAATTTTTATTTTCTGCAGGCAATACAGGGAATATATGGAGAATCTATTGGAGTATCTAATATACTTTTTTCATCGGACAGAGCCCTTGCAAGATCTTGATAGGATATTCTCAAAGGTATTCACACACTTCATATGATCTATTTCTCATGCAATAGTGAGATGCAGTTTTAATTTAGGCACCTGTACTAAATTAATGATCTATTAATGTAGGCTCCTAGTACTCAAGTGGAATTATTTTGCATTAAAATGTTCTACTAATGCTAATGGTCTTAAGACTGAATGGCGTTGCCTGGTGCCATAAACTAGAGGTGGACAGTGACTTCATGCATTCAGTCCTGTAGGGGTGCATGACTTATATTACAGGTGCTTTGGTATATTTGTGACTGTTGGAAGGCCTATATCATAGTTGGGCTATATTAGAAATTAATAACGTAGTAGGCTTTAAAAGTGCTATGTAAAATATATGTCAGAAAGCATTTAATCCCCGAACCGAATTTTTCGAACTTCATCTTTTGAGTTACTTTTCTATGTTTGTTTGTAAATTCATGTATATATGGAATGTGAACTAGATTCCATCATAATAGATGTAGATCCTTTTCTTATAGATTTGGAACCTTCTATATGGGTTGCTTTTTCAATAAAAATAATGTATTACCGTCTGTGGCAGGTTGTGACTGAATTTGAAGAGCAATGGGCAAACCAAAAGGTACAAGGATGGGACAGTGAGGTTCAAGAAAATGGACATCTTCCTGCTCATCTTAATGTAATTGATCTTGATTATTACAGCACAGTTGAAGAGCTGATGGAAGTGGGGCCTGAAAAGTTGAAAGAGGTAATAGGTCCTTTGTAGTTATATCATAATTTTTAGCAACTTTTTTTGCCGCATGATTTTGTTTTTTGTTTTTTCATTTTCCTAACTTGTAGTTGTAAAGTCTTAATTCCAGAATATGTGTTTAAGTTGCTCTAAAGATCCAAACTTTAGAATCTAGCAGTACTGTTTGAACAACTAAGCTTTGTTGGTTCTAACAAGTTTCAATTTGCATGTCCTTTTAGAAGTTCAATACATGCTTCCTGCTGTCTGTTTTAGCTCCGTTTTCCTTGATTGGTCACTGTTTTGTTGCCTGGCAGGCATTGGCTGCGTTAGGACTAAAGACTGGTGGTACTGTTCAGCAGCGTGCTGAAAGGCTTTTCCTTACAAAGGTAATTGTGAACCCTTTTTTTACCTAGTAACAGATATAAGGTGTTAGTTAGAAGGATTCTAAAATGTGAATGTATGCTCTGTCTGTGCTTTACTTTCTAACTAATTTGTTGTCAAATAACTATCTGTTCTTTGTATTATTTTTGTAGCTCGCTCTGTTCAATATAATTTAGTGATTACTACTTAATTTGGATCTGCTGATTAGGGACGAAACTTGCTCTTTTTCTTTAGGTTATTGTTAATGGTAAACATGCTTTAGATTGGAATATGCTCTTGTGTGTTGGAACTACTAGATATCCTGTAATTGTATGCTCTTTCTGATAGGAATGAAATTGAGTGAAACTGACTAGAAGGTTAGGGTGACTGCTCGCTTATCCCATGATTTGAGAGGCCTTGAAGGTAATAAAATAGTGTTCATGTTCACTTATTAAAGTTTAAATAAGTAATCTTTATTCTTTAACCTTCACAGATGCTATATCATTTACATATTCTCATTCTATCTTCACACACATTCTTGTTTGGTTGGAGTGGCCTTAGTTGATGAACTCCTATTTTATATATGTTCAGCTCACCTTCTTCTGAAGTTTCTTTATCTAGATGTCAGGAATTTTATTTGACTTATTTTTCCATTGCTGTCATTTCTTTTATGCAGGACACACCTCTTGAGAATTTGGACAAGAAACATTTTGCCAAAGGGGCACGGCTGTCAAAAGAAAACCGGGCCACTGCAGCTCTGGAGCTAGATCACAATTCAAAAGAAATAGCCCTAATAGAGGCCAAAATGAAAAAATTGTGTGAATTACTGGATGAGGTTAGCCTATGTTCCATAATCACCTCTGACCACATGTTTGTGTTGTAGTGTGTTTGAATTACTTTTTTCATGTTTGGATCAATATGCGTTCAAAATTGTGTTCTTGTATATATATTAACACGTATATACCTTTTCGGAAACAACTACATGTATGAATTTTCTGTACCTTGTGCAGCCGATTGCTCGAACAAAAGACAATATTGTGAAGAAGCAGGCTTTGACATATGAGGAAATTGAAGCAGAACGTGAGGAGGTGAGAAAATAGACCTTTATTACAATCTTTCAAGTGTTTAAGGTGCAACTTTACATCCTGATTTTCATAGAACTTGTATGTGTAATGCCACACATTTAGTTTACGGCAAGCATGCCAAGCAAGTGTTAACCATCCATTGTGGGTGGGAGTTGGTTAGAATATACTTCTTTATGACTTGAATCTTCTGTTTGTGCTGGTTCCTTTGATAAATGGTCACTTGGATTTGATCATTCACGCAGGAGGAAACACAAGCTGATACTGAAAGTGATGATGAAGAGCAGCAGATTTATAATCCCCTCAAGTTACCGATGGGTTGGGATGGGAAGCCTATACCATATTGGCTGTATAAGCTACATGGTCTTGGTCAGGTACTTTTCCCCTTTTAATTGTAGGAGCCTTTTGTCCTATATTTCCTCCTCTTTTAATTAAATTCTACGCATTGTAAAATTGTGTTTTCTGTTCCAATCGTTTCAGATGTATAGATCATATCGTCTGTATTTTCAAGTGCTCTTCTATTTTATATTTAAATCAACTGGGAAGATTCTGTTTTGCATTTGGGTCAACTGTATGACAAAAGCAAATTTGTCCTTTATTATTGATAGCCAAACCATGAAGGTTGGGAAAATAAGAGATCAGTACTGCCTTCATGTACTTTTTAAGCAGCATCATGGTGCATATGATAACAAATTTGTGATACACTTCTGCTTACTGAGAAGCAGTTCCTTCTCAATCAGGAACTGGTGTCTACCACAGGTGCCATCTTTAATAGGTTCTTTATGGCTCACAAGATTGCATTTTTTTAATGCATTTCAGGAATTTAAGTGTGAGATATGTGGGAACTACAGTTACTGGGGCCGTAGGGCTTTTGAACGGCATTTCAAGGAATGGCGCCATCAGCATGGGATGCGCTGCCTTGGTATTCCAAACACCAAGAACTTCAATGAAATCACATCAATCGAGGTATGCTTTACAGAGCTTTTTTATCCATTGCATCTTTCTGTGTCATTGATGAGTTCATCTGCTCAACAAAGTCTTCCAACTGTTGTTCTCATAATGGCATCTGTGTGTTGATCTGGTTGGATCTTTCAAGAGCCATTGGATTAACGAAACCCAGCTGAGAGAAGGATAACAGCCAAAGTGATTGCATGTTGTAAATCTCTGATTTTTAATCAGTTTGTTAATGATGATCCTAAATCAAGTTTACCATTGGCATCCGTAGAATTTGCACTCATTTGTTCTTGTGGTACTGCCATAAAATAAAGAAAATGCCAGTGGGTTGGTAAATTATTCCCACTTTTTGTTGTTCTTGCCTGATCTCAATTTCTGGGGACATGGTATAAAAGTCCTAGATTTTCACAAAATGAAATTAGTTTCCCATTATATTTCATAGAGATCCGAAGACATCATTTCATGCATTCTCGCCAAAAGAAAAAGAGGGCCATATGCATATTGACATATCTGCTTTACTCCCTTTTGGAAAGATCAAAAAACTTGTGCTTGTAATCTGTGATGAACTGATGATGAGAGCAAGCATATAGATGCTTGTTCAAAATATATTTCCATGTAGCACTATTGTGGTCTATTTTTCTATCATGATACTCATTAGTATGTTTAAACATTTTTATTCAGGAAGCAAAAGATCTGTGGAGGAAAATACAAGAAAGGCAAGGAGTGAACAAGTGGCGCCCAGATCTTGAAGAAGAATATGAAGACAGAGAGGGTAACATCTACAATAAGAAGACGTATACCGATCTGCAGCGCCAGGGATTGATTTGAGAACCGCAGTTAGAAAAAATTTAGTGTATTTGAGTTTTCAACACAATGTAAACCCCGAGGGAATTAATTGCAAATAGGTGGTGCAACCATAAGGACTAACTTTGTATTTTTCCCAAAATAGATAGTCCCGAAAATGTACCTTACTGAAGTAGTGGTTTGTACCTAATCACTTATGTTTTTTTTTGTTGGATTTAGTTTTAAGGCTCTGTTCATTTTTCAAGTAAATGTATTGGCGAGCAAGGAAAATCATAAATATTTTATATATTTTCATTCTATAAAAATTAACTTTTCATTCACAACATTAAAATATTAATATAAGTTCCAACGAAGTCATGATGGTGTCCCATTAAGGCCCCGGTGGGGTCAGAGTGGAGTCCCAGCAGGTCTTTGGTGGTGTCATGTTGGGGTCATAGCAGTGCCCAGTGAGGTCTCGGAAATATGATTTAAGTTTAAATTTTAAAAATAGTTTATGATTTAAAAAAATAAAAATTGGACATTTTTGTTGACTATTATATCGCACCAAAATCATTAAAAAATACGAAAATCATTTTTCAAAGATTATTTGACGTGAAAACAAACAGAGCGTTACTTGGTGAAACTTGAGGAGTAGCTTTGGTTTGTAAAACTCAGGCCACAGGGCAGGTCGGCTGGGTTAGACTTAGCCCGGCAGTGTTGAATGCGTTATTGCTCTGGTCTTTCTGTGAAACAGTTTTTCATATTAATCCGAGATATTTGCGATGTTCTCATTTTACAATTACTTACAGATTTTAATTAAATCAAATAACATAACAGATATTTACACTTCACTAACGCTTGTTTTGTTATCTACTGCTTTCATCGACACAAGACCTTGTGAATAGCAGGGCTGATCCATTCACCCCACGAAGAACGAGCAGCCTGGAGTCCACATATGTTCCACATACAAACTTCGACAGATCAAACATTTCAGGCGGGAGTTGTGTCCGAACTTCCTGAACTACGTTTCTAGCAGTATCAATGTCTCGATTCAATGGATCACCGAGATTCATTGTCACCTCTATGTCACCCGAAGCAACAAGTTTGGCTACCGGAAGGCTTGATGGGAACTCCTTAAAAGGGATTGCTTTCCTCCATTTTCTACCTGATAATTTCTTAGCTACAGAATCTTGAATATTTGATGGACCCAGAGCGAACCTTCCTGCTGTCTTTTCCTCCTTAAGATACAGCCGTCTCCCAGCCATTAATCTGAATAACGAATCTGCTTGCAAATTCCCACTTGCACCAGTCTTCGCATGGGGCCAATCCCTACCAATCATGACTCTGAATCCAATGTTTGAGGTGAAAGACAGGTTGGTATTTGACTTTGATGCTCTTGACACGGTAAGGTGCACGTCACCGATGAGGACTCGGGTAGGTGGTTCGCGAAGGGTTAATCCTATGTGCCTCCCTGTACAGTACAATAAGCGCCATTTTCCAGGCAGCAACTCCAGCCAATTCTGCATGTTCAGAAGAGTAGCATAAGTTCCAACAAGCTAGACCAAGGACTAAATGCTATACTATATAATGTGATACAACAGGCTTTTTACAATGATATAGACTGGCCAATTCAAGGGGCACCAATGGTTCAAATAAAAGAAGTGATGTTTTGATTTCATTACTCCAATTGAATGCTTGCATATGGCTAATCTAACACAAAATAGATTGGAATGATGTTAGAGCTTAGACTACAAACCAGATGGTCGAACAAGCCAAGTCTTGGATACACATTCTTCACAATACAAAGAAATATTCTGAAAGACTCCTAAAAATGGACACAGATGCATTTAAAAGCATGGATTTCAATTGAAAACATTCTCACTGTGATCTTATGGATGTTGTAAGAGCACGTCAGTTGAAAGAGTGTGAGAATGAAGTAAAATGCAAAACTTTGAAAAAGCTAGTGGAGTTCAACCAAAAAAAATACAAAGTGATAAAAATGAACGGTTGAAAACAATTGCTACCCTGTATGTTATATCATAAAGATGGCTAGGAATAAGGATTTGGAATGTCTTTATTTTGGGAATACTATATTTTAACCATGTTAAATCACCATCTATCCCAAAAGCTTAAGCTGATAAGTAGAGGTAAATTCAATCATTTAATCAATACTTTAACACTCTATCTCACGCGTTAAACTCTTTTTTAATAGGTGAGGCCTAAAACGTAAAATTTTTAATTGAAATGGGAGGTAAATGACAAAGACATGGTTCGAACTCAGAACATCTTATCTGATACCATGTAAAATCACCATTTATCCAAAAGTTTAAGTTAATAGGAAATGGGTAAATTTAATCAATATTTTAACAAATCAATGTTAGAAAGCCTGATGTACAATGACTTTCATTTCTAAAGATCATCGGTTGATAAAGACTAGGTTTCCTACATTTGGGGACAAGTTATCAAGCATGTCATGGTATCTTCCAAGAATCCACCATCAATTCACCAGTAAAGGAAGCAATCAACATAATCTAATAGTTGCATTATGAAGATATTATCGAAATGAAAAGTTATCATGTGATGTACCATTAACAAAGAGTTGTACTAGATGCAACTTGAACATTGCCCCCGTGCATGTGTGTAGGTGGGTGGGCATGTGTGCGTGTGAAGAATAGTGATCATTACCTTTGGCTTTGAGTGAGGATTCAGCATTTCCATCAACTCGATGAAGTGGGCAAGCCTACTACGCTAAAACATTAAAGATAAGAAGTTCAGTGCAACTTCTACATTCTCAAACTTCTGCATTTATAAAATGTACATTTTTGGGTGCCAGATATTTACTAGCCTGAACTACGAAAATTGAGCTCAAAATACAGACGGAAACACAGTATGCATATAAATTGCATGCACTAATTATAATAAATGTATATAGAGATGATTCTTGAAAATATGGGACTTGAAGAAATAAGCAACTTTTCATCTAATTTACTTCAACTTTACGAAAATCAAAGAAGAAATTCATTTTCAAAAATTATAATTTCTTAAGCCCAAACAAGATTATATTTTAGTCATGCAGCTTCATATGGGCATATTGCACAAAAGCGATGCTAGTGTTTGTAATAAGAGCCGATGTTCTCACCATTTCAAGTGGTTCTAATAGGACAATCTATTAGATTATCGTATTCTTTTCAATGATTTAAAATAAATTGCTAGAAAACATTATTATTATTCAACAGTTGTAATACTCAGGCCTGGTTTTTTTCTTTGCAAGTAAAAGATTGAAATCAGTAGCAGTTAGAAGCAAACTTGACGAAAAGGACTCTGTAAAACTCAATTTAGACTGTTCAAAGAAGGAACTTTACCAGAGTTTCTAAATATGTATCACTAACAGGGTTTCCATGTAACCAACAAAATAAAACAATGCCGAGCTATTTGGTATGGAGGTACCAATGAGAATAAAATTAGGAAATTTGATTCAGAAATAGCCATAACCTGAGGTTGGCCATAAATGTATTCCTCTGTAATTCGTACCGCAGTAGAACCAAGACCCCACCTGATTATATCCATGGATGGGACTACCCGCCATCTTGGACCACAAAGAAATGGATGTCTAAGAGCATCTAAACAACTGCAAACCAGTACAGAAGGATCATCTCAAATGTCATTATTGCTCTCAATAAAGATGAAATATCTAAACAAATGTTCTTTGAAAAGGCACATAATAGCGTAGGCCATTGTATTTTCACTCTTAGATTTTCATATCTTACTTTTGTGGCTGATGTAACTAGATATGCCTCATTTTAAAAAGCAAAACCTATGCCGACCTCCCAGCAGTTATCAAAGCATTTCTTAGTTTAGATTTCAGTTCACTTATTATTCATAACATATGTCGATTAATTTCATATTACATGCTTCAATGCATATGAGCTTATGAACTTCTCTGCTTCTCATGTTCAAGAGGTTTCTGTATGTATCAAGTAAACATAGTTATCTGAATTTGTCCATTTTAGGCACAAAACAGGATATCAGCTGAAAATATCACAATTTCTATTTGTTTGCTTTTAATCTAATTGCTCATGTAGCTGAACACACTCTGATATATGATTCAATATATTTCTCATATGTGAGATATCAATAGTTTAATCAAACGACAAACATGCAAATCATGATTGGCCAATTTTCAATTAAGAAAACATGAAACATTCCAAACAACATATATATTTTTTTTCTCATATATAGTACCTTATTCTTTTCGAAGGTTTGGTTGCAAGCAATAAGGATAAAAGGTTCCAACCTGCACCCCAATTCCTATCCAGTATCTGCAAGAAAGATAACAAATCAAAAGATCTTCACACAAACAAGGGAAAGGAACACTGAAAGTGAAATAGATTTGCATAGAAGAAACAAATACTTGGAACCCAGTATTTCCTGATGGGGAATTCCTACTGAGGATTTTTAGAAGAAATTCACGCAAGCATGAAGGATCCTTTCCCTGCAATTGCATATAAATGAGAAATTTGGTATATATGATAAAGATAATATTCATTTACCAGAAATTTAAACCATTGCTCATGATCCAAAAGCACTTTTTTTATAGTCCAACTGGCCTTTGTGGTGAAAGTCTAAGAAACAATATAAAATTCGATGGAGATCTATCTGTACAATTGATTGATGATGCTATGATATAGGTAAATTGACTCTAACCCAAACAACTTCAGGAGCAGAAATTTGGGGGGGGGGGGGATAATGTGAACATTTTTTTACAGGATCCACATATGTAATACATGTCCCCAAGATTCAGTTCTCTTTGGGATTATATGAATAGAAGCTTGAATTAAAAAAAAAAAATGCATGTTATACCTTTGTGAGAAACGATTTGAACTTTGTAAAGATTAAGGGATCCATGAGTTCCCGCAACACCATTTTTGCCATCATGAATCCAACACATCTTTGCATCACATGCAAAACAAAATAAGCATTACGAAGATCTTATGGGGACATGAAACATATTTTACATCTTAGTTCACTTTCTCCACACCATACCTCATGTCAAATGCAATCATCATTAGTCGCCTATCCAAGTTGTTGTCTAGAGCACTACTATTAGGACCTTTCTCATAGAAGTCAGCAGCATTTCCTAGTATCCCTACCTGACAACATAAAAATTTAAAAGCCAAATACAGAAGAGTAGGACATAAATGGAAGTAGGAAGCTAAAACTCGCTGATCCTAATGAAGTAACACCAGAATTCCTCCTATCCTCAGTAATCCAGATTGCAATATCCCATGCATTAAATTTTTTTGATAAGTAACTTAATATCCCATGCATTAAATAAATCCCTCAAAATCTGCAAGCTCATTTCATCCTCAACCACCACCTCCTTCAGAAGGCAGTCACTCAATGAAGGTTTATTCTGGTATATATTTGAAACAGTTGAGCACACGTATGGCTGAACAAACTACTATCTAACTAATCCATAAATAATCTATAAATTGCTGTAACACAAGAATTTCCCATCATTAAATAAGTTATAAATTTTTATTTATCATATATTTGTAATCTCCCCCATGATACATTTGATGATCTAGCAGCTGCTTTTACAGGGGAAAAAACTTGCAACTTCAGATTATCTGTACGGATTGTTATTTCAGTAACCCTTTTAATCGTTTCTAATGGTGCTGCAGAAAAAATAAATCTGAGCAAATAAAAAACCAGGTATAACCCTATTCCTGAGGAATTTATTAGGATGCACATGTAATTCATCTATTTTTGGTAATCACGTAATTCATATATGTTTTGAACAAAATCGCAAAAACAATATTGACAACTAAAAAAAAATTCCTTATATTCTGACATCATGCATGAAAAAGCTGGAGCTTACTTTAATATGTCTATCCACTGGGCTTATGTGCACATTCTCCAGCCTCAACTCTGTATGGGCAAGTCCATGGCTGTGCAAGTAATTTACCTGAACTTTATATACAACAGAAACATAATCAAAACCCTCCAATTGTCAAATTCAAATACTATGCATTAATGACTACAAAAATAAAACGTACTCCAATCAAAAGATCCCTCATCAATAATCGAATAAGGCGCAATTGCCGAGTAACCGCAGGTCCTCCAACTGTGTCATCTCCCACCCTCCTGACAGACTCTTCATCCAACACAAGAGTAGCTTCTAGGGTTGGAAGCCAATCTGATTGTTGAAGCCAATGTCTTAAGGAGAAACTGCCATGATACTGCAGTAAAATTTCTAGTTTAGAAAAAAAAAAAGAAAGAAAGAAAGAGAATTTAAGTCTCAATTTTCTTTTCTTATGCAGCCTCCAGGAATAAATGAATTTTAACAAAGGAACTTCAAAGTAATACTGGTAAACTGGCAGAGGACAATCTGTCTATAGCATGCAGAGTATCATGGCTTGTCCCATGGGAAAATATCCAACAAAAGTATCTTCAAGACACAACTATCAGCTATTGCCCTCAGAACAGAAGTATTTGATAATTCAATCAGACTCTTTTCCAAACTGTAAAGCTCTAGGCAAGATTTGTCATGATCAAGTTACGAAGTGGCAGCATAAAAATCCATGTAATATAGGAAAGGACTTACCCCATGGACCAGGGTAAATGAACAACGACCACTACTTGTAGGCGAAGAAATGTAACCATGGACTTGCATTGAGTAAGAATGGTACATAAGTCTACGATGAACTAACTTCTTCAATACCTAAAGACATTCCAAAGAGTAAAATTAATTATATTTATGTGAAACTTTCAGCTATAACGTAGAAATTATAACAAACAATCCACAAACCTCTATTGCCCTTTTTCCTCTGCGCTGAGCTTGAGCACTAGTATGCCGTCGCAGCACAACCCTAGTGTTATACAGAGGACTGCAATTCCATAATAATACTTTATACTAAGGTCAAATCTATTAGCAACATGGACATCACTAAATCAAAGAGAAAACAAACCTTTTAGTATCCTTCACTATCGCTTCAAAAGTTATCTCGTCAGCCTACAGCAAAGTTCAATCAATTTTCCCACTATTAGTTTCATACCATCCTAACAACACCCATTACAACAAACAAATAACACATCTAAAATTCCATACCCGCCCACCAAGGCCGATGCTGACGCAATCAAGAATCTTAAAATCAGATATCTTGAACCTCGTGACATGCTCCAATTCTTCCTCCATGGAACCCGATAATGCACTCACAGCATTTTCTTCTGATTCCATCGAAGATACAGCTTTTCTTGCGGATGAACACCGTACACCCCAACACTGTCTCTGATTCAAGTAAGAGAGCTTCCCAGTTAAACGCATGGGACGCAGTCTGATCATTCTTGTCGACAAATTTCTACTAAAATATACTACTTCAACACTGTCCACACACGGACTCCAACCAATTCCACATACCGCCATTGATCAGAACGCTGAACAATTAGAAAATAACAATAAAAACAATGATCATATAAAGTTTCTGCAACTTTTAGCTCCATTACCTACTTACAAAAATAAACAATACCAATGACAAAATAATAAGTCATCCATTTTGCCTTGTCTCGGAACCAAAAGCGACAACAGATTAATTAATTCAATTAAATCGAGTACTATAATAGAGCTGAACTCAACTTTTCGATTTCTTACGATCCATACAACTAAAAGAAAAAAGCCCTCTCGGCAATAATTTTCCCTCTCTTTCCGTCAGTTTTCTCCGCAAACGAACAGAGCATTATGCTCCATTGGGCTGTCTCCATCAACAAAGTAAAATTCAACCCAATCTAACACAAAATTCGAACTTTTTTCACCCTTTCTCACCCGTCCCTCGCCCATCAAGCAGGCCATTATCTCCATTCGCTTGCTGAGAAATCAGGTTACGAATTAAAGAGAAAAAAACTTTTTTTGAAAAAATAGCTATATGTCTATATCTATCAAAGGAAATGATTGAATCTTCTGGTTCCCGTTGTTTCAGTTCCGAGCAAACCGCAACTTCGACAGAACTTAGCCAATTTTTTGGTTTAGTCTGAGACTCTGAGCTGAATGGAGGATTCAACTTTCTCAGCACCCAAACAAATCATAAAAAATGTTCAAATACGAGTATAACCAATTATACTTAGAGAGACTTAATTTAACGTAAACCGAAGCAGCTGAGTTAGGCATAGTTGAGCCAGCGTTAAGCGAAACTCATATTCCTGATAAAAATAAATAAATATTTTTCTCTTCTCATTTCCTGCCTTTTTCTTTTATCAGCAACCAAACAGATGCAACGGAAAGATCGTGAAATAAAATTCTTGAACTTACCTGAAAGGGAAAGAGCGGTTGGAGGCCAAAAGAATCGAAAAATGAGGGTGAGAGAGAAAGAGAGAGAGGTATTGCTATAAATAGGAACGTGGGAACTGTGGGAAGCGTGTGACTCTGTGTGAGAGTTGCGTGGAAGAGAACGTTGAAAACGTTTCGCCATGGGCTATTCCCATGTCCTCGTCCGCCTTTGCAAATATCTACTTTTGTTGGACCGGGAAATTCCTCTCAAGTGAGGCTTCGCCGCTATCGTACAGTGATTGCTTCGGTTGTGCCATGTCAGGATAACCTGTTTGGATAACACATCATTAAAAAAAAAAAAACAAACAAACAAATAGAAGTTGAATACCTTTTTTGTACTACCAAAATATTCAAGTGTTAGTCCTGGTGACCAGATCCTCTCAATTTCAAGTAGGAGGGTCGGTTAATTAAAATAATAGGAGTAAAATTATCATTTTATTTTTTTAACAATTTTGCTCTTTTTACATAATTAACCGGCTCTCCTTTATTTTTAGATGAAATAGAAATAATCATTTTACTTTGTCTGTTCATATTCCATAAGAAAATTTAAAAAATTTTGTGATGCATGTTTAATTCGCCACATATGAGCAGTTAAACATTCACCACGTACGTTAGCGTATCACTTTAAATAAATAAATAAAATAAAAACATAATGGGTGGTTGTGATGATTGAAATACCTTCGTAGGTAGTGAGGATGAGGTCTCCCGTAACCATCCTGTGGAGGTGGGGTTGTCCTATCCTATGAGGTGTCCCCCTACAACATGCTCCTAAAGATAGGAGACCCGGGCGGACCTACGTTGGTTATTGGGACATCTTTGGAAACCCCTCCAAAATATTTATACTCCTTATAAAAAAAAACTACTTTCTATAGCATGACCTATCAGTAGTTTTGATTTATACTTTCTACTGTAAAGTTTTTTGTTTTTTTGTTTTTTTTTAAACTTGTATGGCCTCTCCAACACGCGCTGTGTCTCGCAGCAAACAAGGAAGCTTTTAAAAAACGCAACTATAAAAGTTCTGTATTCAAAAGAGAAGTTTTTTTTTTTTTTTAAGAGGATTTTATAGATATATAACTTTTATATACAATTATAAGTTATTATGAAATTAAGTTTAAGACTTGTATGCTTTTATTTTATATAAAAATATAAATTTTTACAAATCAATCTTTAAAAGTGACATATGTCACTTAAGAGTAAATATATATGTTAACTCTATGTTTATCTTGTGTCAACCAAATGTTGTGTGTCTTTTAAAATCATCATTGAATTTATAATAGATAATTATTGACTTTTGATCAAATGATAATTTTAAAAGTCACATCAATTTTGGTTGACATGAGAATTGACATGTATCATTACTCGTCATTTAAGCATGTGAGAATCACATATTTTTTTATTAATACTATTAAAAAAAGATATGAGCAGTGGTAGAGCCAATAATTTGTCTCGATAGGGGTGGGATTAAAATAAAGTAAATGTAATGATAGGATAACATGTAAGCACTAGTACAATAATATATCAAGTGCTTATAAAAAGTATATATTTTAGACTTCATAAATTTTCATAATTGATATATTAGTAAGTTAACATGTAAGCACTAGTACAAAAACAAAAAAAAAAAAAAAACACAAAAACAAAAACAAAAAAACAAAACAAAATACAAAGTGTCTAAAATAACGTACCTGGAATGTTTAAAAATCTACTNAAAACTTGTTGACACTTGAAAAATCCCAAAGTACAAAGAAAATCTTATATAAAATGTCAATGTTCTGAGCATTAAATGAAATGCTGTAAATTCAAACTATTAACCAATGACTACAACTCATTTTTAAGCATTTATGAAATGCTACAAATGCAGTTATGATTATAAAGTCTAACCTACACAGTATAGACTTCACTGTGACCAATCTATCTACACTATACGCAGTTATACTCACAATTATACCACTAGCTACGCATTAAATTTTCATTGCAATTAAAGCTTACTTGGCCTCGTGTAATGAAATGACTATCAACTTATTAAGAAATACTAAAGAATGACAAATAGAAAAAACAAAAAAGAAAAAAAAAAACGCTTACGAATGGAGAGGAAAACAAATACGAAAAAGTAACTGCATGGTAGTCTGAGACTTCAAGTGGAAGAGAGCTTTCACTTTCAGGCTTCATCGCTTCAACGTAGCAGCAACAAGGAAGAAGAAAAAAATTTGAAGGGTGATAGGTGAAAAAATGTTATGAAACTTATCATTCTTAAGTTAAATTTTAATTGTTGGGTTGTGTTGATTTAGTTATAAAATAACCAAAATTTGAAGGCATCTCAATTTTTTAAGGAGTTAGGTTGACTAAGCTTAGTTATGTAGGGGCTCCTACAATTTTTATGAGAATTAGGCTAAATGAGTTTAATTTTATAGGGTTAAGAGTCTTAATAAGAAAAGTTTAAAACTTAAAAAAATTTAATTTTTTGTTGTAGTGCCCCGCCCCAACCTATATCCGCCATTGCATATGAAAAACACATGCTATTAAAAAAAGTCTATGCTTATTACATACTAATGACACATATCGCTTTTAAAAGTTGATTTAATTTATAAGAAATTTCAGTCCTATACGCAAATGCACTTGCACATACATATAAATGAACTATAATATGTATGTATATATTTATTTATTTAATAGGTTTGAATTCATAAAAAAAAAATCATGATTCTACCCTTTTATGCGCTCGTTTTGCATATTGGTTTTTGTGTTTGTTTATAAAAATTGTTTTCGAGAACAAAAATATATAACAATTTTCTATTGTTTTTTCGCTAAAAAAACATTTGGCAAACTGTTTTTGAAAACAACATAAAACTAGTATAATTTTATTTAAACAATTGTTCTAAAAATAATTTATATTCTCACACATTGATTTATTAAAAAATTTGCAACAACCTAATTTCACGAATACCAAGAAATAAACTAGAATCTAAGACAAAAACCAATTAAAATGGTAATTTGTGTATATATACTATGAAATATAACCCAATAAAATATATAAGAGAGAGAGAGAGAGAAAGAGAGAAATTACTATGAAAATAAAGCAGATGTTTGTAAATAAACAAAATTACTTGGGAACATACTCAAACTCAGCTCGATTAAGCTCGAATCGAACTCGACCCATTATTAATTAAACGAGTTATTTATGAACACAAAATATGCTTAATTATTAAATGATGCATACTCATTTAAACTCAGTTTGACTTGGTTAACGTTTATAAACAAACTCGTACAAGACTTGACTTATATATATTCAATAATTTATGTTATAAGTATATTTTATAATTTAAAAGTATATTTAAAAAATATATGTTGAGTGTTATATGTTATACTTATATGCTATAATGACATGCGTTATAATTTATAAGTATATTAACTAATTTATAATATATGTTTTATAATATTACCATTTATGTCATAAGAATACTAATATTAATTAATATAAGTATGCAAATAATTAAATATAATATATTATATATGTAAATATGTATAAGTATATAATATATAATTATATGCATAATAATATATTAATATCTATTTTGATTGTGGAAGAAAAACAAAGTAGATTAAATGAAAATACTGAGAACTGTTTTCGAAAACATATATAAGTTGTTTCCAGATTTTTGTTTTTTGATAATTTTGTTTTCACTTGTTTTTGTTTTTAAAATGGTTTGCCAAACGCACATCAACAATATAGAAACGCGTTTCGCTGTTTTGAAAACAGAAAACCTGTTCCAAAACAGGTAACCAAAATTACCAAAGACCAAAGAGATCACAAAAAGGCAAAAAAGAAAAAGAAAAATGCTACTTTTCCTACCCATCCATCCAACTTCTATCTAGCTCATGTGTAAATTTTTCTTTTTTTTGAAAAATATAAGGGGAGTTAGATGTTTGGATTGGACACCAAGCATCAAAAAAAAAAAATGCCAAACACGTGTGGGAGCCCAAAGCTTTTCTGGATGTCCACATGTCTAATAAGAACTTTGGGCCCTTCTCAACTCAATACCAAACGGGCCTAATACAATTGACTTCAAGACCCATCGCGGTGAGAATACCATGGTCCANAGCAAAAAAATATGAAGAAAAAAAAAAACTTACCATTTGGCTCAACAAAATAACTAATAAATTAGGTGGCATACTACAATGTTCAGCAATCTATCATTTTAACTAGTAAAATAATTATTCAATATCTCTCCTTTAAAAAAAAAAAATTATTCTCTCTCTCACGCGTTTCCTTCTTCTCTCTCTTCTTTTTTTTTTTGTTTCTTTCTTTCTACACCTTCTATTTTCTTCATCTCTGCACATGAATTCTATTAAAATGGTGTATTAAATAAATGCTTGTTATTTTATATTAATTTTAGAACCATATGATCGCTAGGTTAGAAATTTGATATTGAATAAAAAAAAGGGTTAGAAAAACATAAATTTTTTTTAAAAAAATATGACCATCATGAAAAAAATAAATTTTTAAAAATATGACTGATAAAAAATGACAAATTTAAAAAAATGTGATCATTAAAAAATGATAAAGTTTCAAAATATGATTGTTGGAGAAAGAATAAAAAATGAATAGATAATAAATATTTAAATAAAATAGTGAAAATTATTAATTAAAATTCTGAATCAGAAATTCTTTTAAAAAATTATTAGTTAAAATAAAAAAATAATATTTTTACTAAAATTTAGTCAAATATTTACTGTGTTCAACGTGAGTATACTTAGGAAATTAGACTTCAGCCTATAGGACTTTAGGAGTACGTCCAGTGGTCCAATGGTTAGAATCGTCAAGGACAGTTCTTGAGAGGGAGGGTCGAACCAAGTGCAACGCTGGAGTGTCCATACCTAACAATACGGCGCCGTTTGTTAGTTGTACAGGGCCTAAAGCCCACTTGACTTCAAGATCCACCATGGTCATGGATTAGAAATTTAGAAGGCATATACGCACAGTAATTGGTTATCCTATAATCAGGGACTTGCGAACAAAAAAAAATTAGTGTAGAGGATAAAACTTTTAACAAAGTATTTGGGAAAAAAGGAAATTAATTTTATGAGAATCTATGTAAAAAAAAATATATTTTTGAGGGAACTAACCCCCCAAATCATAACATAATTTCGCCTTTGATCATGACGAAATTATAACTTTATGTTTAGAAAGACAAAACTGAAAAAAAAAAAGGAATATAAAAATAAAATTTAAAAGTATTTATAAAAGTAATTTTTTTAAAAAGATATTGTGGACAACGCTACGTTCCGCCCTTGCCTATGATCCTATCTATGTTTAAGCAATATTAATGCCATGTATGAACAATATTTGAAATTAATTTCACATGGGAAATTAGACATTCAACATGTAATTGCAAAAGTAGAGCTCTACTAATCGAGTTACATCCCTTCGAGCCAAGTAGTTTATTTTTTTACTTGGCACAGCCGTAGATGGTAGAATATTGTATATAACATTGGTAGACAATACTTCCTAGTTACATCATAAGGCCTTGTTTAACAACCAATTCTAACTTTAACTTCAATTTTACTCAAATTCTAAAAAAAAAATATTCTCATTTTTTATATCACATTAACAATTTTTTTTTTATTTTTTATATCACATCAAACATTTTTTTATTACCATTCAAATAACATACTTACTAAAAAATAAAAAATTTTACTTTTCTATACAAAAAATTTACAACATTCCTTCTCAACAATCACTTCAGCTACAGTAGAATCGGAGTCATTTGCCAAACAGGCCCTAAGTCATAACCAAAATGTAAAAACTACCATAAAAAAAGTTTTACCAGACGAATTAATTAACAAAAGTAAAAGGGGATAGTGAATTAGATTCAAATATGAAAAATAAACACTTATAATATAAAAAACAAACCCTTAGTATCGTTACTGACGCAAATAATTAGAGAATAAAAAAAATATTTTGATAATATATTTTTTTGTCATTTCTTAATTGTGAAAGCACTTTTTCAGTTTTGATAGTAGCACAGATGCAACAGTTCTAAAACAATTTAGAGATTTAATCAGTGAACAAATAATCAATCCTTTGGGAATAGTTCTTCTTGTAAAATTTATATTTAAGACTAAGGTTATGTTTGGTACGTGGAATGGCTATTCCATGGAATAGCCTATATTAAAAATGAAATTAATAAAGTAAATTAGCTTTGGAATAACCATTCCAATAGCTATGATGGAATGACTATTCCTTTAATTGAGGGAATAATCATTCCTCTTAAGTTGAAAAG
Organism: Betula pendula; assembly: GCA_900184695.1. Taxonomy (NCBI): domain Eukaryota; kingdom Viridiplantae; phylum Streptophyta; class Magnoliopsida; order Fagales; family Betulaceae; genus Betula; species Betula pendula. Next base: position 260,242 of record FXXK01000097.1, on the reverse strand, counting down.
AATTGTTATTCCCTCAATTAAAGGAATAACTATTCATTCATGACCATCGGAATGACTATTTCAAGGCTAATACATTACACTCATTTCATACTTCATAAAGACTATTCCATAGAATAGTCATTCCTTGTACCAAACATGTCCTAAAGCTCTTATATCCTCTGTATATCTAATTAGGCCTTAAACTAATCAGATTTTATTACCCTTGTGTATCTAATTAAGCATCAAACTAATCAAATTTTCCATGGCCATTTGAGTATTTTTGTAAGTAATACAATTTTATTATAATCTTTTTACAAATTAACGTGGTGAATTGTCATATGACAGTATACAAAAGTAACAAAACACTCATAATTTTTACAAATTGATGTAATTGTTAACATAATATACTTTAGTTACTAAAATATGAATGGCTAAGTGAATTTATAAAGAAGTTTTATTAAAAGTGGTAGTTGCTAAACATTTTTTTTCACCATTTTCATCCAAATTTCTTATGACCCAGAGAAGAGCAAAATTCTAATATTCATACAGCTACCGTTTATCATGTATGCCTCTCCAGAAACGAAGGCAAGAGTTGTTGTGCTATAGGGTAACCGGTGCTTGTACACTGCATTGTCTTTTGACCTTGAAGGTCCCCCCCCAGAAACAACCATTGATGAATCCCGCTGTGATGGTTCTTACAGAATGGAAATCGAATGGGACTCGGATCGAATCAGGTCAAGTGGATCCCACCAATCAGGTCGTATTGATAAAGGATCCTGATCAATCTAGGTCCACTTATGACCTGTCACATGCTTCTGTTCCCTCACACTCTTAGTTACGTGTCACCTTCTCATTGCACACATGACGTGCTCAATCACAAAACTATCAATACTCAACCCAGGCACCGCAAGGACCACCTCCGTCATAAAATGAAATCACCGAGGGTAGTATAGTCATAGAGGCACAAATTATCACCAAGCCTTCTCGGAGTCTCATAAACAAAACCAAAAAGCCTGAGACCTCTTTTCCCCTCTTCAAACATCACATGCGCTTCAGCATATATCCCCTAGTTCTCTCTCGGTGGCTCCCTCGTAATTTACGTTCATTTCAATCCCAATCTCATACCCCTTCCGATCCCCGGCGATCCGTTCTCTCCGTATGTTACTCCGACCGCCGCCCACTGTTAGGGTTTCGCTCAGTGCGTGCGGTTCAACCCGCGAAAGTTTCGCAATTAGGGTTTCGGTTTCTGATGTGAGTCGTCGAGTTTGTTTGGAAGGTTGGGGCTCTGATATCGGGTTTCATTTCTGAATATCGTTTGTGGAATCGAGGCTAGGGTTTGGATTTTCGATCTGAGAGCCAAATTTTGTTCGCGGATTTGAAACTAGGGTTTCAGTTTTGGTTCGGGAGGCTGCAATTAGGGTTTTGAGAGCATTTCAGTGATGCCGAGGAGTTCGCGTCACAAATCGAGCAAACACAGTTCGAGGGAAGCGAAGGAGTACTCGGACTCGGAGAAAGAGTCGAACTTAAAGGATCGGAAGGGCAAGGAAGAGAGCGGTGGTGGAGCTAGGGTTTCGAAGGAGAGCGAGAAGCGGAAGGTTGATTCCGCGAAGGATGCCAAGGACCTGTACGCGTCTGGAAATGGGGATTATTCTGAAGAGCACGGCTCCTCAAAGCGGCGAAGGGAGCGAACTGGTGACGGAGTGAGTGATAGGTGGAATGGCGGAGAGGAAGATCGGACTGAGGTGTCGAAGAAGTCGAAGGAGTCGAAGGCTTCGGGTGACTTGAAGAGTGGTAGTAGCAGTAAAAGGAGAGAGGAGGGTGTAGGAATGTTTGTTGAGGGTGAAGAGGGAAAGAAGAGTAGCGGGAAGCACCGGGATTCTGGTCGAAAGGAGGGCAAGGAAGGTGGTGTTGAAAGGGAGAAGAAGAGTAAAGAAGGGAAAAGTGAGAGGTCGGTCATTGATAATGATGAACAGCGCGAGACAAAGAAGGCAGTCGAAAATACAGGTAAGCTAACTAGTTGGTTTGTTGGTTAATGTGAATTTATGTCTATATGGTGATTACATTGTTGTCTTACCCTCCAGTCCGTATGATTGATGATAGACATATTACCGTGTTATAACATTAGGCAATGGCTAGCATATGTGGTAGATAGTATTAGAACTAACAATTATGGTAGATAGCATTTGTGGTAGATAGTATCAGAAGCACAAAAGAATAGTGGATTTTTATCCAAATGCGTTTTGGATAAACTTTGTGCCATTTCAGTAGCTGAGGAGCTCAATTGTGTTAGCTTTGTTTTGTTTACTTGAAATTCGATGGCCTTCTCTGTATCCATTTTCTACATTTGATATCATTCTGATGATATTACTTATAAGCTTGCTGTTCTGATCCTGTGACTTCTTCTGTTGCAAGGCATCTAAGTTAATTATAAGATTATTTCTTCATGTTCTGCACAATGAAATGTCATTACTATTGTTAGCATGCCTTCAAGATAAGGTATTTAGTTATTTTGACTCTTCTATAGACGGATCTCTAAAATGTTAAGGAGACCATTGTTTTCTACTTAGATCTCATCATAATGTTATTACAGTATGGGGTCTGATATGATAATAGGCGAGGTTGTTTGCATTTCACAATGCTAGATGTAGTGCCTTTGACAGTCCTTACATCTTTCTTATAATTTGCCCCTTTTGTTAAATGTAGTTATTGTTATTATTTTTCAATGGAATGGAACAATTCCTAGATATTGATAATAACCTTGGTTTTGTGCATTTCACAATGTTAAAATTAGTGATCTAGGCAGTTCTTATATCTTTTCATATTGACCTTCCCTATTGTTAAATGCCATTATAGTTATCATTTTTTTCTTAACCTGATAGATTTTGATAGAAATTGAAGAGAATTGGAACGCTAAATGCGCATCGGAAATCCAATATGATTGGGAAACACTTAGAGGTTATGCATATCAATGATGACAGAACTAAAACTGACGGTAGAACAAAACTATATTTAGTCTGCAATCATGAGCTAACCATCTTTATTGACATTTTCAGGGACTCTATGGCCTTTATTGTTTAGGTGTATCCGTCTTTATTTTTTAATGAATTTATACTTTACTTACAAAAAAAAAGTAATGTAGAGGACAGGATGGTTGATGATTTGTCGGAAAAGATGAAAGAGTTGAAACTGATAGGAAAAGAGATGATACTAGAATTTTTGTTGAAAGATCCATTAGGCTGTTACAAATGGTTGATTAGTAGATTGAGGTGCAATGGTTCTGTTTCTTACCCTTGAAATCAAACGATTGTTCTCATAGTTATAACAGGAAAAATGTTCGAGCGTTTTTTCTTCTAACTGACTTCTCAATCTGAAACAATATCTTAGATTTCTACAGATGGATCACAGTTCCAATTAGGAGGATCACTTTACTGTTCTTTGATTGCATCGTATCTATGCTCCAGAAGGTACCCAAGGAACCTCACAATATATAAAATGTCACTAATCTATTATAGTTGCTGTCGATCTGTTATGCAGGTCAAATTCATGTAGATGCGTGATTGAATACCATGTTCAATTCAACCCTAGAGATTTAAAAAAAGAAATTGAATTCTCTTCTTTTCAAGTGTTTTTTTTTTTTGGTCAAGGGGTAAAGAAAAGAAATAAAGTGTGAGAAAAATGTTAGATTTTTTCCCTTGAGCCTGTGAGACTTTCTTCTCCAGAATATATGGGATTTGGAAATAAAGTTAGACGAAGGAAGAAAAGAATCTAAAAATAAATTTTCTTCTTTTTGTTCTCCATTTTCTCTTTTAACCAAAAGTATGAAATAATACTATCTTCTGCTTTTTTCTTTTATGTTCTCTCAATTATCTCTTGTAAAGTATGAATTAAACAGAGTGATAGAGTTTAGTTTTTTTTTCCCCAACCTCTCAAGATATGCCACATTTTTATGCTTGAATTAAAAAAAGGATTGGTGTAAACTTCTTGCCTTCAAATTAATCTGCATCTCTCCTAAAAGAAGATATTTTATTCTGGTACCACATTCATTTTATTCAAGTAAGCTTTAATCCCAACTTTTTGGGATGGACTACATGAATCATTTTTTATGCCATTTTGTTCTATTTAGTTCAATTTCTTTGTTATGATGTCTTCTCTCCTTGTCTCCACCCACATCTTTTTGGGCCTTCCTCCATTCCCTTTGGTTCCTTGGATTTTACAGCAGTAACAGAAGAAGAAGCAGCAGCTGCATAATGAAAGACTACTTTTGGGTTACTCCTCAAAATGCTTATCAAGTTAACAAGGAATGCAAATTTTTAGAGAATCTTCTGTAATAAATACTCGTTAAAAAGTTAAGGTCTTCAGTTTTAGTTGTGCTAAAATTCATATATATGCTTAAAGTGGAGTGCTGATAAAGCTATTTCTTTCATATCTTATGAAGTCCATTTTTGCTGTGGAATCTACTGCACTCCAACTAATAACAAATGCGCGGTCAGAATTGGTGACTCATCTATTTTGGGTGAAGTGCGGCCACGTGGCCGTTTTGGTCACGATGAAGATTTTGTAGTTTACCTGGGAGGGCAGCTCCACAACATATGCAGGCACTAGTAATTATTGAATACTGTTTTAGGGGTAAATTGGCAAAAGTGCCATTTTATAAGACATGTATTACTTTGGGTGAACATTCTCTGAGTTTGAAATTATTAATTGGTTTGCTTGACACGGCAAGGAGACTACTTTAAGTGAAGCTATCCAATAAACCAAATATTTCCAAACCTTTTCTAATTTGGCAAGTATTTAGTTTTACTTGACATGGCAGCTTCATTATCTTTTGGTGACAACAGATATCTTTCATGTGGATTTTTGAGCCCTTTAGCACTCATTTGGGACCATATGGAAGGTTTTAGTTATCTTTGAGATGCTGTGTAAGGTTTATGTTGGTTGAATTTGCAATTCATCTCTCTTTCTCTCTCCACAAGATTACTTTATTTATCTTTGTTGAATTGGACTTTGTAATTTTTATACCATCTTGTATGGATTTAGCTATACATATTCAGGATACTAAGCAGTAGTATATGGAGTTTGCAGTGAAACTTCTACTAAACTTGGCTAATAGTTAGATATCAAAAAAAGGTTTCCAGTGAAACTTGAAGTAATTGGTTACCTCTCAATTGCAGTGTCGTAGGAATCCTTGGGGATTTTGGATATGGATAAATGATAAATATTTTTAATTGGACATTGTATGTTCTTCTCACAGGAAGACCGTGGATGCTATGTGGTGGGAGATGATTGGGTGTTGTAATGCTATTATACTAATTTGGTGTACCTTTAGTAACGTGTGAACTTGTGATTTGTAGAGCTGACATGTCTTCATTTTTTTTTTGGGAGTTTCTTATGTTGTTATTTAGGGTTTTCCTTTTTTGTTCTCGGTAAATTTAGCTGCTGCTTACTGACCACGTCTTTGCCCGTGTTTGGGTGTACCAAAAGAAGGGCTGAGACTATCCTGCCTCTTTCTGTTTGGCAGATTTTGAATTGTATAGTATTTATAGCATTGATTTTTTTGCCAACAGCATGCTTCAAGAACACAAAAATGATCACCTATACATTAGATTCGGTAACATTTACTCTTCCACCTTAATCTATATTGTCTGGGATGAAAGAACAATTCATATAAATCTATTTGATGGTCGATCATAATCTGTGGCTGTTCATCATAGTATTATACTTTTCCCTTTTACTGAAGATGCAATGGTTGAACACTCTATATACTGTTTTTGATGATGAACATTCACTGTTATGACGTGAAGTGTCTTGTCGTCTGATAGAGCTTGGATAGTTGTTAAGCTTGAGGGAGGCATTGAAGCAAGTGGTCCTTTTTGCACTTCAATTATACCTTATGCACAAATACATTAGAAGCTATATACAGTTGGTCAAGGCATCCTTGAAGTGCATAAGAGCATGAAAACTGATGTCTCCTATTCTTAATACGTATTAGTTCTGAACAACCTGGAATACGGTTTTGGATATAAAACTTGAATATGAAGTCACTGATAAATGGAGTTATTGCCTAGACTTAGTTCTTCACTTTTAGTTGGCGGAATTTAATGACTTACAAGTTACTGGTGTCATTGAAGAACTGAAGATTTGAGGTTACTCAAATAGATTATTTGTTTGGGAAGAGAAGGTTTTATAAGAAAATTGTGTGTATAATTTATGCATTGTTTATTGTAACATGCTTGATCAATAAAGTTTCTTTCTAAGAGTAATTTTTTTGTTTCATTCAACTCATGCATCAACTGAACTGAGTATTAATTTGACTTGTGACCTAGTTCCCTGCCCCTTTTGCTTCTTTCTATTCTTATTTTAGAAGGCTTCACATGTTTCTTAAACAAGATATAAAGAATTTTTTGTATGTACTGATGTATGAAAATTATATAGATGATCTTAGCTTTTCTTATTCAAACTCCAGTTAACATTTTCATCTGTCTTCCTGCAGATCTGAATGCCCAGGATGGGTTGCGAAGTCCTGAACCAGAAAACCAGCTTGAGAGACGAACAAGGAAAAGAAGAGATGGTTCTGGTGATTTGGAAAAGCATCAAGATGATATTGGAGATGTTAATGATAGACGATTATTGTCTAGGGATGATATTTGCAAGGATGGAAGACAAAAGGATGAAAAGCGCAAGGATGAGCGGTCAAAAGACAAGTACCGTGAAGAGATAGACAGAGATAACAAGCACCGTGATGACAAGCAAAGTGATGAGCGCCTTGCAAAAGATCATACAAGCATCAGATCTGACGATAAGCGTGCAAGGGATGACAAAGACTCTACAGAAATACGACAAAGGAGAACCAAGGCTCAAGACAGTGATCGCAATCGAGAGCGTGATCGTGATAGTGAGCGGTACCGGGATCGCGAACGGGATCGTGATCTAGAGGTTAGCCGAGATCGTGATCGCTGCCATGATCGTGACCGTGAACGTGATGGGGACCGTGGTCATGATCGCAGCCGTGATCCTGACCGTGACAATGATCGTGACCGTGAACGGGATTGGGATTGGGATCGTGACCGAGATCGTGATCATGACCGTGGCAGGGATCGCTTTCGTGAACGTGAACGTGGGCGTGATAACGACCGGGAATATGATCGTGACCGTGAATATGAACGTGACCGAGACCGAGATCTAGAACGTGACCATGATGGGTCACAACTTGATGACCGTAGTGCTAGATACAAAGATAGCAGGGGAAAGAAAAGATCTCCAGATGACCGTGATGATTCTATTGATAATAAAACTAGAGTTGTCAAAGCTCACTATCCTGATGTGGAAAAGAAATCTCTGAGCGGTGGTAAAGTTGAGTCAGATGCTGATAGGGGGAGATCTCAATCACGCCAAGCTCATCTAGACACTCCTACTAGTAGCAACAGACGGAGAACTTCCCCCAGTTCCAGTTCACATGTTGGCATGGATGAGTACAGGTAGTTATTTTACTTCCACTCCATTCAGTTGGTAATCTGGTTAGAATTAGAGTATTCGATTATGTAAATTATCTTTGGATTGTCTTTGCTTTGATATCTTGTATGTTGGTTTTCTAGGTGTGTTTGTCACCTTGCTTATCAATTTTAGGCTACTGTCGTTTAACATATGTGAAACATATTGTTGTAATCTGTTGAAACTGACTTTCGATAGCATGCTCAGCAATGCACTATAGCAGCCTCTTTGTTTGTTATTATATTGGAAATGTTGCCTTTTCCTGCCGAGTAAGCATTCATCGTCTTAGCAAACTATCTTTAGTATGCTATTGTTAAACTGTTTTGATAGTGGGTCCTTGGTTAAATTTGGTATAAACAGCTATCTTTATGTTGATAATGATGAGAAACTAGCACTACATGTGATAGTTTTGTGACCACCTCTGTATTGCCCAATCTGTTCAATTGCGACCTTGTAATGCAATCACATTCTTGCAACAATGTCATATATATATTTTTTTCTTCCTTTTAATAACAGAAGGAACTGATGCAAGCATTCTCCTTCGAACCATATGTGTTGCAATTTATCTTATACCACTGTCCAATGTAATCAAACTTGCAGGATTAATTTCAGAAGCTGTACCAATACAGTAGAATCACTAAGACCTGGATTGGATGATGACTTTTGAAACATGGCATGTGATCAACAATAGCACTTGTTTAACTTCTCATTTTTGTGTTCTAATATATCTGTATGTCCTATCTGAAATCGAATATATGAAACTTGAGTACATGTGCAATTTTTTCAAAGGTCACTGAGAATTTTATTGGATTGGTATGTGATGTGAACCATATATTCTAGTCAAGCATAATATAGGGATAATAACAATGTCTTCCTTTTCTCCCATTATAGGCATTTAAATCCAGATGATTTGAAGTACAGGGATAAGTCTGACCCGAGGTCCAAAGCAATTTCTTCAAGAGAGGTAAGTGTTTTATCTGGAGTGACAGAGAAAGGTGCAAAGTACAGATCTATGGAGAAGCCTGTCAAAATAGATGATGGCCATTTAGGGGAGCTGTCAACTGAAAGGTCTTCAAGTTCCAAGGCTTCACCCAGGGGCTTGGTGGAAAGATCTCCTTCATCAACAAGTATTGACCGTAGGTATATGAATAGAACTGGTGTTAGGCGGAGTCTCGATATTGAAGAAATAGGACGGAGGAACAGTGTTACTATTGATGCTAGAGATTTCTCTACTACTGAGGATAGGCTGTATCGGGACTTTCCACAAGAAAAGCCTCTATTGGATGAGTCCTCCCAGGCAGATTCAGCTTATTACAATAGAACTAGTCAGAGCATTGCATCTTCTTTGATTCCTCCACCTGCTTTCAGAGCTGGAGTGGACAGCCCTACTTTGGCGGGGTCATTGGAAGAAGATGGTAGACATAACTCCACTCCCCGTTATAAGAGGGTTAGTGATGCCGGTTTGGGAAGAGGGCATGGAAATTCTTGGAGGGGTGTCCCAAATTGGAATTCATCAGTTCCAAATGGCTTCAATCCTTTCCAACATGGACCTCCTCATGGAAGTTTTCAGGCAATGATGCCACAGTTTCCATCTCAACCTCTGTTTGGTGTTAGACCTGCTATGGAAATGAACCACTCAGGGATTCATTATCACATCCCTGAAGCTGACAGGTTTGCCAGTCACTTGCGCCCAGTTGGCTGGCAGAATATGATGGATGGTTCAGGCCCCCCTCACTTGCATGGATGGGATGGAAGTAATGGTTCAGGCCCTCCTCACATGTATGGGGGGCCTGAATGGGAACAGAAGAGGCATTCAATGAATGGTAGGGGGTGGGAATCCAATGCTGACTTGTGGAAAGGACAAGATGGTGATATGAAAAGGGACTTGCCTTCCCCATCCCTCAAAGATGATTATCCAGAGCAGGCCCCAGCAGATGATGTTTTGGCTATGAAGGCAGGTCAGAGGTCTCATAATGAAGAAAACCATCATGAGGTTCAGGCAAAAACCGCTGACATAAGTTCCACTGGCACTTCTCCAGCAAAAGAAACTTCTGACTCTCTCCCTAAACCTGCCCATGAGGAGGCAGCTGATCATACTACATTATCAAGTGATGATGTTTCTTATTTCAGCCGTTTTTATCTTTCTAAGCTTGATATTTCGGCAGAACTTGCACATCCTGAGTTGTATAATCAGTGTATAAGCTTACTGGATATTAAAGAAAGCACAACTATGGATGAAGACCCCACTATGGATGTACTTTTGGAGGTAGAGAATCTTGACAGAAGTCTGCTACTTGCTTTGTGAATTTCTAGTCTTGTTGATAACTGTTGCATCAACTTTTTTGTAATGTGACAGGATGGAGGAAGAGCCAGTCTGAAATATTCCAATAGCCTTTCAAGCCATTCACTTTTTCCTGCCATGAAGGATTCTGTTTTTCAGGTAAATTTTATTATGGACGAATATAGTAAAACGATTTTACTCATTTATATCTTGTTCATGCATTTTTAGTAGTCACTTTCTCATAATTGTTAGTATTAACTAGCATGTATATGAGGGTTAGAAGTGATAGTCAGAAGTGGTAGTCGGGATGCACACTCTTAATCAGATGTCATGAAAGCCTTTTATAACCACAAGATAAATCGTTAGTTTAAGAGTGCGTTTGGCCCCGCAAGCGGCCATACAAGCATTTTACAAGATTGCAGAAAGTTTACTGTTTGGGAGTGTGTTTGAAAAAAAATGGCGGTTTAAAATTTTTTAAAAAAATTCACATTTTCAAATTGTATGTAAGGGGATTTGTTTTAAAAAACGCACAATTTTATCAGCCGAATCACGATATTAAAGGTTAAACCGCAATTTTACTAAATGATTAATTGGGTTTTTAAAAATTTCATTTTGCAGTTGCTATTTTTTTAAGCCGCACGTTTTGAAACCATTAAACCCAATGGACACTAAAGTTATAATGTGTGTCTGTTTTTATGTATATATTGACAAACTTGTGTTGTTTGATCATTGATTTACTTCTCTGTTTCCTTAACTTAAATGGGAAGCTGTATGCCTGTAGTTGCACTCTATGTATATATCGTATTTGTGAACAAAGCAGGACCTTTTCCATTTTTCAATGTATAGTTTCAATGAAAGTACTGGATTTCTTTTTAAATCTGCATGCTGACTTTACTTTTTGTTCCAATTTGTAAGTGGTTAGATGAGGGGAAGTAAATTGACAGGGTGTGTGTATAGCGATTGGGTTGGAGTGCCATTTCTTGGGCTGTTTTAACTGTATTCTGGAATACAAATTTACAGTCGATGCTTGCTTCTGTATTTGAAAAAAACTCATTTTTGCTGTCACCATTGTACCAACTCTGGTGTACTATAGTCGGGCTGTATGGACAATGTTGATTAGTTTATGGAAATTGGTAATATTCCTTGAAATTTTGAATGTATTAAGCATTGATTCTAGATTCTCGTTGGTTGACAAGTTGCTTTCTGGCTTGCAGCGAGCCATGGACCTCTACAAGAAGCAGAGGGTGGATATAGTAGGATTGCTGTCAGTTGCTGGACGAACATTAGACATTATTTCAGCATCAAATCAGGTGATGGAAGAGCAAGCCCCCATCTGCAATGTGGAGAAGGCAGAGGAGCCAATCCCAACTTTGAATGCAGAAATGCCAAGTGCGCCCATGTCAACTGTAGATCAGAAGAACATGGAAGCAATTGCTCTTATGCCGGAAAATATGGAGGAGCCAATTTCGACACCCACTCAGGAAGCACAGAATCACGTTTGTACCCCCACTGAGGAAGTGCTGGTAGCTTATGGTGGTGAGAACCCAGGAGAGCCGTTGCCAGCTTCCAGTGGGGAGAAGGATGGGATGGCTTCGGAACAGGTGAATTCAGAGGTTGCAGATGGGGAGTGTCTTATGCCAGTTGATAATGAATTACAGGCGACCACCACTTTCTCTACGGATGGCGACAACATCAACGGGCTTGGCAAGACCAATGGCAATAACTCCTATTATGCAGAGGAAAGGCTTTCTGATGATGCAATAATTGGTCCTAAATTTTTTCCGGGTGGTTCTCCCAGGGCTTGTGAGGCTTTGATGCCTGGTTCAAATGAGTCTGAGTCGGTAATTTTAAGTCGGATACATCATTCTCCCGAAAGTACACATTGAGACAATTTCTATAACTCTGTTTTTTTTTTTATTGCATTTTTGGTTTAAGGTAATTTTGCTCTTCATATTTTTGTTGCTTGTCTTCAGTAAGGAAATAAAAAGGAAATCTCCTCTTCGGGTCCACCGACAAGGGTCAGGTCCCACATCATTTTGTTCCTTTTCCTTTCTTCTTCTCTAAAGCGGGTTGCGTCTCCGCTGGATTTTTGTGTTCGTTGGTCCTTCATTGACGCCCATCCTTGAGAAGATCAGGTATCCGCGTTCTCCTCAGTTCAGTTGTCTTTCTGTGTTTTTTCTGAAAATTTTGGTTGAAAGGGGGAATTACTATACACGCGTCCGCACCTCCATTTGTCTTCGACCGTCATTCCCATTTCTTTTTTCTGTTTTTCTGAGTTTTGTTTTTGTTTTGTTTTTAAGTTTTTTTTTTTTTTAAGGTTAATAGGGAAGTTAATATGCACATGCCCCTTCCTTTCAAGTTTCTTTGGACTAGGTGCAAATAATTTTTTTTTTCTTTATTATATGCGTGAAGGGGTGGATGCTGCAATGGGCAAGCTCCATTCTTTTGCCAATAAGCTTAAATGCATAATTACTGTTTTTTAAAAGAAGTTATTTTTAAGGGAAGTTATTGAAAAAGTTGCAATTGACTATTAGGTATTTTTGTTAAATCCGATGAAAATTTTAGAAAATGACAACAATACCCCTGGATCTCATAAAAAATCACAATTGGAGTAGACCTAGGTTTCCCTGGCCAAGTTTTTTTTTTGTTTTTTAATTTATTTAATTTAATTTAATTTTTATAAAAAAAAATAGAAAAAATCTTATGATATATTTGTATTTTTACAGAAATGATATGGTTATAAAGGATATTTTACTCTTTTTTTTAGTTAGATTTAACAGTTTAAACGAAAGGAGGTCAAGCGAAATGGTTAGGTAGTTTGAGTAGTTAATTATAACTTAAAGTTTGAGGGACATTGCAATTAGAGCGGAAGTTTGGCAAGTAAATGTGGTTTTCCTTAATTTTTCTTTGACAGTTGATGGGGAAAAGATTATTGCAATACACAACCCAAACAAGTTAGGCCGAAATTTTGCTAGATCATCCCCTTGCTAAAATCACTAGGAGCGTGAAAATCTTTCGAGGTTGTTGGACCGGCCCTCCTTCCAGTTTGTATATGGCCTACAAATTTTAGGTAGATTGTGAGTTGCTGGAATTGTATAGGTTTAAATGTTTTATTAGTTGACTTAATGCATGCAAGAAATTAAGGAAACACCGGTAACCTCCTTGTCTTGTCTAGCATGGGCTACGTGGTAAGCATTTTGGTGGGCTTGGTTATGACCTGGTACCATGGTGCCTGGTCGTGCCTGAATTACAACACTTGTATTAGGGTTAGCAATTTTTTTCAAACTTGCAATCTCGACATGAACTCAATATAAAATTAATAGGTTTGAGTTGAGGGGTTTGATCCATTTATTTAAAGAGAAATGCTTGTGCATCTTCTAGAGGTCCTTCTAAGATTTTTTTTTTTTTTTTTTTCATTTTTTTAATCAAATTGGGGCCCCAATTTGATTAAAAAAATAAAAAAAAATTCTAGAAGGACCCCTAAAAATGCCTCTAGAAGATGTTCTAGCAAACCCCTTATTTAAATAGGTTGTGTTAGAGTTGATTTATACATTGTTAAATTTATGTCTCAATACGATTTGAATCCGACACGCAACATAAAAAGACTCGTAATTTTTGTAATGACTTATAAATTTGATATGAACTCGACATGAAATTAGTAAATTAGGGTTGAAGGATTTTACTTGTTTAATTAAATTGATTGAGTCAAGATTGTCTATATAATTTTAGAGGAGTGCTTAAGCACCTTTTAGAAGATTAACTAGGGGATCAACTCTAATTTTTTTTTTTGATTTTTTAAATCAAATTGGGCTCACATATTAATTGAAGAGGTGAGCTCAATTTGATTTTTTTTTTTTTAAAAAAATAGAGTTGATCATTGAAGATGTGAGTCCAATTTAATTTAAAAAATAAAATAAAAAAATTAGAGTTGATCCCCTAAAGAAATTTCCGAAAGGTGATTAAGCCTTTTTCATAATTTTATGCTCATGTATTAACATAATTCAAACTCAACATACAATCACCCCTAATGTGTACCATGCGGATGGTAACTTGGTCCTTCCTGCAATCAATAGACCTAAAATAAAAAGGATACTGGATATTCAAATTCCCATAGGTGAATTAATTGTATTATTTGGATCAATGAAAAAGAAAAAATTGAAATGCTTGTTACTGGTCCCTAGAATTTCTATTCCTCGTCGTTGGGTAAAATTGGATTTTTTGTTGTTAGAATATCCGACTAATTTTGTATTTGGACATCTTATGGGGATGGGAGTCATGTGGATCCACGCAGCAATTTCCAAAATTTAGACGATACATCAAAATGTCAGACAATCTCGTAATGTCAACAAAATAGCTTTTTAATTATTTTATTAAATAAAAATAATAAAAATCCTCTCCTAGTAACTTCAATAAAATCACTCAAAAAACTTTGATGAGTATATAGTACTCATTAAAGAATTATCTTTGATGAATACTATACACTTATCAAAGTATTAAAAAATTAATATATATATTTATATATTTTTTCTCTCTTTCCTTTTCTTCCCCTTTTCTTTCTCACGCACGGACCTTATCCTTTCTTCCTAGTTTCCTTTTCTTCCTTCATAATTCATTCGTTAGTCTCTCACACTGGAGTTTGCAAGAGATGGAAAAAAAAAAAAAGAAGCATTTTCATTTCTTTTGTTTTTATTCCTTCTTGAGACAAATTTTTAAAAATATGATCGTTAGAAAAAAGACAATTTTTAAAATATGACCATTAAAATAAGATAAATATTCAAAAATATGACTTTTAGTAAAAGACAAACATTCAAAAAATATTAATATTTGAAAAATAATATTTAAATGGAATAGTGATAGTGGATATATAGTTAATTTGTTGAAGCTATTAGATGTGCTTTAAAAAAGTTGATGATTAAAATAGAAAAAAGTAATTTTCAGTTAAATTGGCTATTAAAATTTGTTGAGTCTATTAAGAATGCTCTAATTGTTTGGTTATTGGTGCACCAAAAAGTATAAAAGAAGAAGAAAGAAATACCGGCTGATATTTTGGTTTGGATCTTGTCCAAATTTTGGTTGAAAGTAGAAACTTCATTAATCAAAATCTTTTTCAGAAATTAAAACTTGTTGAGCCTACTATCAATTAACAAACTCTTTCATCAATAGCTCATCACATGCAATATTGTACTAAACATTAAACAAAAGTAGTAATAATATTCAAATAAGAAAGAAAAGAGAAAAAAGAAGAAGCCAAACACTACTAATAATGATCTCCGTAGGCTTGAGGCTAATTAAGGAGTTGATCCCATCCTCCGCCTTGAGATCATTCTCTTGGAAAACATCATTCCAATACGTCCTCAGCCACTGGTTCGATCATGGGCTTCTTTAAAGCCCTTTCCTTGATCAATATTTTCATGCTTAGATGATGAAACATCAACTGAGTTCTTCAAATCTTCATCCTTCTTCTTGATGAACATTTGCCGCAAAGCTTCTTCTTTTTTCTTTCCCAAATTTTTGGAGCAGCAACGCGACCTACTTGTAAGTATATATCTTTCATAGACCAAGTTGGATAAAAGCATAGACACTCGAAATCTTTGAGACTCAATAGCCACTTATCCTCCATTTCTTTAGTTCAGCTAGCTAGAGAGAAGAAACGGCGGTCTTTCAGGAAAAAAAAAAAAAAACTTGAATGTGGGAGTGGCTATAACAGAGAAACTTGTCCAGAATTTATAGGCATGGATGAGTGCTTGTGGTTTCCCAATCCCATAGGCCGCATAACGCTTAAAAAATAAATAAAGAGAAAAGTAAATATACATTTCTCAAATTACTATTTTATTGTTAATGTGCTCTCTAAATTATTAATTGTGTCAATGTCTTCATAAACAACTAAAACAATGTTAATATCTCCCCTAATGCTAGCAAAATGTCAAAAAAAATCAAAAATTTTTTTTAATAAGACAAAAATATTCTAATAAATTTGGAAAAAAAAATCTAAAACATAAAAAAAAAAAAAAACCTAGGGGTCTTGCCAACAGGGAGTGGTTCCCCCTATTTGGCCATAGGGGGTGGTTCGGCCATCCCTAAATGGACCACCCTCAGGGCTATGGGGGGTGCATTTTTTTTTTTAAAAGGTTTTCTTTTAGTTTTTGATTTTTTTTATACATATTTTTTAATTTGATGAATGATATTTTTGTTATTTGTGGTACATGCATTGATATTATTTTTTATAGTTTAAGTGGTACATTGACAAAATTGGTAATAGTTTAGGGGGTATGTGTCAAGATCTTTTTTTTTTTGGAACATTGATGGACCGTTGTGAAATTCTTGTAGTTTTCTAGTGTCGGTGGCAAAATTTGAAATCAATAAAACAAATAAATAAATTTGCTCCAATCAAAAGCTAGGCTTACCGTCTATTTTACAGACCGCGTAAATCCTAATCCGAGGGGGAAAAGGGTAAAGCACAAAAAATAAAAAAAAAATAAAAAAGAAAAAGAAAAAGAAAAAAGAGATAATTTCGGAAAGGAAAAAACTTGTACCTTTTTAGAGGTCTTTCTAAGATTCTTATAAATTTTTTTTAATTTTTTTAATCAAATTAGAGCTCATCTCTCAATAAAAGATAATCCCAATTTAATTAAAAAAACAATTTTTTTTTAAAAAAATCCTAAAAAGACTTCTAAAAATGCTTCAACACACCCTTTCTAAAATGTACCCCTTCCCCCCAAAAAAAAAAAAAAAAAAAAAAAAAAGCGCCCTAGATTTCGATTCCTCGAACCGACTTAATGAACTTCCGTGCGCTCTATATATGCGTAAGTAGGTATAGCCATTGAAACCTTGCGTTACCAGTGAAGGAAAACCTCTACATTAATTTCTCAGATTTGGAGAAATCATCATGGCCTACAGTTCTTCAACCCCTGAAGTTGACGGACAAGAGCAAAAACAGGAGGACGAGACGAAAGTGAGGAGGGGGAGATGAAAACTGCGCAAGAAGATTTCATGGAGATAGAACTTAGGGAGCCCGTGGCTATGGCGGTGTTAAACCCAGATGGTGCAGTCCTGTCTAAAGATAAAGAAGAAAGATTGTTGAGAGAAAAGGCTCTAAAGAAACCCATGAGCCAGAGGCGGTGGATGAGTTTCTCATGAAAAATGGGTTTGAGAGGAAGAACAATGAACATCACGATTTCTTGAAGCTAAATAAGAATGGCTATGGCTGCAAGAAAAGCTTTGGAAGCCAAAAGAAAAGGAAGAAGAAAGCAATAAGATCAACTTGTGACGTGGCTGAGGCGATCAAGAATGCGATTCGAAACATGGGGTCCTCTGATCTATCGTTGGCGATTCAAAAGCGGTTGTGTCGTTGTGCTATGGTCGTGCCGGAGACATGGAAGGCTGTGTGTTCTGCTTTTTGTGGTGGAAGAAGAAGAAGAAGAGTAGGAAAGTGGAGAAGAGGATGAGATCTGAGGCGGTGCTTAGCGGAAGATGTTTTCGGATGAAAGTCAGTGCAGTAGTAGTGCATGGGCCATGTTGGCTCAGTAATTTTATTTTATTTTAAAAAAAAATTTGTTGCTCACTTTGGTTTATGTTTTTCTTCTTTTTGTGGGAATTGGAGTTGGACAAACCGGTCCAAGTGGTCCGTATTTTCAGGGGCTTTCTTTTGTTTTTGTGTTCGAATTTACTGTGTCAATTTTTTGAGTGATTCCAATTTGTCTTCTATTTCTGGAAATTAATGAGTAGTTTATTCAATATATTTTTGATATGCTGTTAATGTAGTGTTTTTAGGACAGAAGTTTGTAAGAAATTTCTTCAAATTAGTTTCTAAAAGCGCAATGTGTGTCTTTCAAACTATTGAACAAATATATGAAAAGTACATGTTAATAAAAATAATTCTCACATACTAAGAGACACATGTTACTTTTGGGTAAGGATGAAACCATAATTTTTTATATGGAGGGCCCAAAGTATGAATGATGGGTCAAACTTATTTTTGATAAAAATCAAACCTAATTTTTAAACCTAAAAACACACACATATATATTTAACTTTATAAAAACGTAAGTGTTTGGTTGGGTTAGTTTGTAGGAAATTTGTGTTTGGACAAATCGTTCCAAGTGGTCCGTATTTTCAAGGGCTTTGTTTTATTTTTGTCTTCGAATTTACAATGTGTCTATTATTATGAGTGATTCCAATTTGTCTTCTATTTCTGGAAATTAATGAGTAGTTTATTCAATATATTTTTGATATGTTGCTAATGTAGTGTTTTTAGGACAAAAGTTTGTAGAAAATTCTTACAAATTAATGTCTAAAACGACATGTGTCCTTCAAATTATTAAACAAGTATATGAGAAGCACATGATAATAAAAATGGTTTTCATAAATTAAGAGACACATGTTACTTTTAGGTAAGGACGGAACCAAAATTTCCAGTAAGGAGTGGTTAAAGTATAAATGAGGGGTCAAATCTAATTTTTAAGCCTAAACACACACATATATGTAACTTAATAGAAAAAATCGAAAGGCAAGGGGGGCCATGGTCTATACCTAAGTCTATCACTACTTTTAGGGTTAGTTTATTGGAAATTTGTATTGGGTAGGGAATATTTTTTATTATTTTATTTAAAAAAGTGTTATGATGTAAAATAAAGGTAAAAACTCTTTTTGTATTTTAAGTTGTTTGTTAATAAATTTGTGGCAAGAATAAAAAAAAAAAGAAGAAAGAAACACAAACAAACATAATCTTGTAATTGTTTGGTTCTTGGTTTTTAAATACACCAAAAAAAAATCATCTGTTTACGTTTTTGGTTTGGATCTCCTCCAAAATTTGGTTGAAAATAGAAACTTCATTAATTAATCAGAATCTCATTCAGTCATTTGGAAATTAAAAGTACAAAGTCTGAAGTACTCCATCTATAAACTCCTTACATCCATCTTTTGCTAATTAATCACATGCTATGTACTAAAATTTAGGCAAAATACAAGTAATATTCAAATCAGAATTAAAGAAAAGAATCAAATTAGAAGCCAAAACACTATTTAATCTTCTTCATGCATGGGCTCGAGAGTGATGAGTTGATTAATTCCATATGTACTTGCATGCGCATCTTCTTCACTACAATTAATTCACTTGCTGTCAGTTCATCAGTACACCCCCAGCCATCAATTCACTTGCTCTGCTGACCACAACAAGAGCGAGGCAGAGTTGTTGTTGACAACCAACTCGGAAAGACCAAACCTGGACAACATCCTTGGGCATCAGTCCATTCTCTTGGGAAACCTCGTTCCAATAAGTCCTCAGCACGTATGTTGAGCTTGTTTTCCCAGACTCTTTGGGCATGTCCCATTGCCTCAGAATCATCCTCTTGAACTTACGCGACGGCTCGATGAATTGCACTTCGATTGGATTTTGCTTTGCGAGATATTCTCTCTCTTCCGCTCTCAAGAAACCCTTGTTAATGATCTTTCCTAGAGGCATTGACAATCGGCTGTTGTTTTTCTCCAGGTCAGTTTTGTAGAGGGCTTTTTCTATGACCATTACCACTTGCGCTCCACCCATTGCCTCGATACGATTCTTGAATTCCTCAGGCAAGTGATCCCGCGGTGTGTTTGGAAGGGTGGTGGGCATGTCCAGCTTTGGCCTCTTCTTCGCTCTCAGACGGCGTCGCTTCGAGCGTTGTTCTTCTTGGTCATATTTCTGAGCAGCAACATGAGTAACCATTAATAACATATCAAAGGGATGAGTCAAAGACGTTGGATCAACATCGTGATCCTTGAAATCTTTGAGACTCAAGAGGCTCATGTTTCAGAGACAGAAACAACACCCGAGTGCCTAATTATAAGGAAATATTGAGAAATTTATAATGTGTGGCTAATAGAGAAACTTGCCCACATCGAAAATCATTTGGAAGCTATTTATAGGGGATGGATCGGAGAATCCCATAGAAATCTTCTCCATCAAGGCCTTCTATATATCTTTCCAGGTTTCTTCGGTTAAATTGCTTAGCAGTATCTAAGAAAAAATTACCATAAAAAACTTATCAAAGACACAAAAAGTTGTAGGATGGAATTCTTTTTCCAACGTGTTGCATGCTAACCGGGAAATTTTTCCACAAAAAAGTAACAGGAATAGATTTCTAGGATGGAATGCTTGCGATTTTGGATTTCCTAATCCCAAAGTAAAACACAAGGATTCTTTCAAATTTAAAATGAAATGTCATTGCCGGAATTTAAATATCGTGTATTTAACAGTATAAATAATTTTACATTATTTAATTTTTTTTTAAAAACGTGTTAATATTGACTTTATATAAACGGTGTTAAATCCACCAACTCAGTGGAAACTACTCTTGTCATATCTTTGCCTGCAAGCCATTCCTTTTTCGTGGTTAAATTTCTGAGAGCAGTGGCTTGATGAGTAACCAGTAAGAAATAATCAAAGACGGGCAAAGTTGGATCAACATATCAAGATACTTGAAATCTTTGAGACTCAATAGCTGCATTCTTTTTCTGATTAATATGTGTCGCTAATAGAGAAATTTGTCCACAACAAATTTAATTATAGGATGGAGTGCTTGTGGTTTCGATTAATTCCTATTAGCGATAAGTGCTTTGGCTGTGATAAGAACTACCTATATATCAACATTCAGTAAATTAAATTGATGCGTAGGGGGAGAAAAATCAGATGGTGACATAATTATATCCTAATGATTTTCTGATCTGAATTGGTGAGTTTGGTCTATTTTCCGAACAATGCACGCTAATTAAGGCCTTTAATTGCTCATTAGAAGCTAACTATGAGGCAAAACTGTACTTCCTTCTGCTTCTCCTCGTTGTCACAAGTTTGGATCTTTGCACCTAATAATTCAGATATGCTGCTTAAGTAGCTAGTTATTTTTACTAAATGATTGCTAATTATTGTAAGTGGGCTACGTACTTTCTGAAACTTGGTCAATAATAGAAGTTCTCAAACTAGTAATTTCACGTTTGCATGCCTACTCAGTTTGCTTTCATCTTTCATTGTCATCTCATGATTTCTGTCAGGGGAAAAGAAGGTTGAGAAATGTAGAGGCCAGAGGAATTAATGCTTTGATTGCCGACAAGTATCAAGGAAATGACCATCCCACCTCTTGACGCTCAAAGTATTTTGTGGAGGCTGATCGAGTACGCTTGCTGAGGACTAGTTTGGAATTATGAAGAAGACAATGGGGACTGATGGTCATTAATCCATCACCCTCCCAATGTTTATCTTGCCCCATGCAGTAAGTTTTTTTTTGAAAATGCAGTGCACTTGACTATGCCCTAAAACCCAGTTCGTATAAATTTGTGTCTATAAATTAATAAGAAATCCCCGGGCTCTAACCAAGGTAAACAATGTCAAAAAAGCACCCAATAAAGGACCCACGCGGCCACGCCTAGCTATCTTAAACCCTAGCTTAGCTGGCCAATAGGTTAGCTTAATAAATAGTATTAAATATCAAACAACCTCCTTTTTGTCGTTTATAATTAAACAATACCTGAAGCTAATACGTACCTTAGATTAAGTCACTTGGTATTGTAAGCATTGAATTAGTTAATTAAGACATCACGAACAACTTATTTTGGGTCCAAAATAATTAAACGTGTTTCTTTGAGCAATTTCTTTTCAGTTTCTTTCAACGTGTTTCTTTGGGTCCATCTCCTTCTTTCCCCTAACTTGTTTAGAAAAATAATTATAAAAAAAAAAAAAAAAAAAAAAAAAAAAGAAAGCAAGAAGAGATCGATGGTACCACGAAATTGTTACCCTTTTCTTTTGTAATTTTTAACTCCACAAAACATACGCTATGTGTAAAACCTTTGACTGAAAAAAAAAAATGAAAAAAGAAAAGAAAAGAAAACTACATATCATCTTTTCTCATTCTTGAGCTCTCTCAAGCTCTCTTTCACTTTTCTCAAAACAACCAAAAATCCTAGAGCTAGCTAAAACACCGATCAGTTGGCCATCCCACTTTTTCCATACCTGTACACATACGACCTTGCAAGAAGAAAACATCACCAAGCTTTTCTAACTTTGTAAGTTTTAAACACTCTCTCTCTCTTGCTCTTTTGAAAGATTTAATATTATGTTTTAGTGATTAAATGTATGAAGCTTTATTTTGATGTGGGCTAATGTTGGGTTTATATATAAGAGAAATTGTCAACAATAAGTGTATTGAGGGTGTGAAAGAAGGACCGGAATCTTTTTCATTTCGTTTGAGACGAAGAGGAGCGGGATTGTATAAATAGAGAGATAAAATTGTCTAAAAAAATAGTGAAAAGACAATTTTGTTTTTCTTATTTACACTAACCAGCTTTTTTTATTTCAATTGAAATGAAGAGGATAATTTTCCGTAAAAAAATAGGCGAGAGAAAAAGATTTTTTCTGCATAATGTGAGTGTTCATGTGAAAGTGTTGTTTTTATTATTTTTTTATTTTATTTTTTATTTTATCTTAGGTTGTTGATGGAGATAATTAAAGAAAAAAAAAAGGACTGTGTGCCTTTCATTGTGAGAAGTTAATTATGAGAAAGAGACAAGATGGGAGTGACGTAGACCAGTGGAGGCTAATGTTCTATATGTGTAAAATAATGAAAAGAGAAAGAAGATGTAGATTCAGTAGAAGTGTAGAGATTCGGATGAAAGGGAATGGGCCATTTGG
Source organism: Betula pendula (assembly GCA_900184695.1). NCBI lineage: Eukaryota > Viridiplantae > Streptophyta > Magnoliopsida > Fagales > Betulaceae > Betula > Betula pendula. The sequence continues at coordinate 237,836 of FXXK01000097.1, read as the reverse complement.
CCATTTGGTAATTTTTACAATGAGAGGTTTTTAAGGAGTTTCTTAACATTATGATTTATGATCTAACAAAATGTAAGGTGGTTGATAATAAGATTTTTGGAGTGTGTGAAGTATAGAAATAATTAAGTAAGCTTTTTAATTCACATAAATTTTTAATTAGGGTTGATGTGTTTAGTTTAGGGCTAATATAGCTAAGTTTTATCAGTTTAGACGTTTAACAATACCAGTCAGCCGATTAAGCAGCAGTATTTGATGTAAGGGAAATCCATAACCCTTTCTAAGTGAAGTTCCATTGCATGTCTTTTTATCAATTGCTTTCACTACATTAAAATGTATGAATATGTTATTTCGCATATGCTATATGAATTGATATACTCTCATGAAATATTTTTCCAAAAGAATTTTAAAATGAAAACGTTATTTTGTGTCACTCAATCTTTTGAGTACAACATCTCACTTTCATGAAGTGTATAAATGAAGGATGTTCTATAATAAAGAAGGGTTTGCATTTGTGGAAATTTCTAAATATGAAAATTATAGAAATTAAAAATTTTCCTACACGTTAAAACAAGTAAAAGTAATGATAGGCAGTGTGTGGAAGATATATTTTTGGTCTCAAGAGAATTCAAAGAAGTCATAGCACAAAACCGACGCTGGGATGAACGTGCAACCACTGAAGGATGTCTCGTGAAGGTGGGAATCCATCGCTATGTTATGTAGCCATGCTAAATGCAACTTGGTTAATTAACAGGCAAGCATGTCAACGGTCATAGGCACTGCCATGGTCACAAGAACCGCACAACGTACCCTACTACATAGGGTGTAACAGTATACTTGTGCCCTACTATGAGAACGATTACAGTAAGTAATATTTAGGAAAAAAAACACATACACATTTCAAATTACTACCTCGTCTTCAATGTCCCCCCTCCTAAGGCTAGAAAAAAAAAATGATCATAAAAAAATTTCAATAAGATACAAATATCCTTAAAAAATAAAAAACCAAGAGAGTGGCCCCTTTGGCCAAATGGGGTTGGCTTGGCCACCCCTATGGCCGATTTGAGGGTAACCGAATCACTCCATTATTTTTTTAAAAAAATTAATTTTTTTTTTTTTTAGATTTTAGTTTTTTATTATAATTTATTATTTTATTTTATGAAGGGTATTTTTTAGTTTTTTATTATAATTATTCCTCTGATTTCTTCTCCGATCCTCTCTCTCCTCCAACCTACCCAGCAATCTCTCTCACTTCTCCCTCTAATCTCTTCCCCTCTCTCTCTATAGTCTCCAACCCACCAAAAATCAAGCTATTATAGGTGATTTGTTTATTCCGCTAGAGATGCTCTAATACTTTACAACTTTGAAGATATTTGTTGACGCGCCTGAAGGCTTACACCGAAATTGGCAAGAAAGCCAAAGGACGTTAATCTGTGTCTCTAAGTTATGGCTAGACCCGAATGAGTGCCTATATAGAAAATAAATCTCAGGAGGAGAAGGGCTAAAAGCATGCAACAGATAAATAAATAAATAAGTAAAATAGGGTTTCCTTTTTATTTTGTTGAATATGGACCAATATTTGAGGGAGTACTTGTAGTTTTCTAATCCCAGAGGAAAATTAATTAAAGGCTAAAGCAAAAAATAAATAAATCAATGAATAAAAAGAGAGTTACCGTATCTTAATTTTAAGGACGAATTTCGGTTCTCTGTTGTATATATATTCTTTTTGGATTTATATTTCTACAAAACATAATCCGAATTTTTTAGTATTTCCAATTCCTTGAAGGATTAGGAAAGCATAATGCAATACCGACTTAATGATTAACTTTCCTATGTTCTTCTATATATATATATATATAGTTACATACATATGCTAATTTATTTATTTATTTATTTTCTATTCAAGCGAGGGGAAGGGGGGATACATACATATGCTAATTAGAAACCCTTAAAACATATTCCAGATCAAAGGAATTACCTCTAAATTTTCTGAGCGTTGAGAGAGAAAACATGGCCCACGGTTCTTCAATCCCCGAGGCGATCAAGAATCTCGTTCTAAACATGGGGTTTTCGGATCCGGTGTTGGTGATTCAAAAGCGGTTGACCCATTGTGATTTAAGCCGGGAACGCGACCGCTTGTTGATCCCATTGATGAGAAAAATAAAAAAGGAGGAATTCTTGACTGAGGAAGAGAAGACGGCACTGAACAATGGAGATAGCATTGAAGTAACGGTAATGGCGTGGCCGAGGCCAGTGATCAGTGACTTAGCTTTGGTGAAGTGGGTCAAGCAAGAGGAGTGGGGGGGCGCCACGTCATCGTACGCGTTGATAAGGGGCTGGCACACAGTGATGCGTCAGCAAGGGTTGCGGGTCCATCAGAAAGTGCAGGTCTGGTCGTGTCGGAGACTCGAAGGCTTGGGGTTTCTGCTAATTGCTGTGGAAGATGAAGATGAAGAATAAGAAGAAGAAAGCGGAGACGACGCAGTCAATTGATGCAGTCAATTAATGCCAATTTCCCACATGTTCCACGAAGAGCAGCTATTTTAATTTGTTATAAAATATTCAACACCTAATAAGTCATGATTGTGTGGTGGTTTTCTTTGTGATTGGATCTTTGATTATAACGTTGTTCTAAAGGTAGAGTTTTATTATGACAGTTTAATAAATAGGATTATTTTATATTTTAAAGAGTACTTTAGGATACAAAACTTTATGTGCTTAAAAAAGTTCAAAGACCAACTCCATCGTTAAAAAGGACATGGCCCACTATACCCTTAGGCTTAACATGCCCACACGTACGCCACCTCATCGTACGTGTTGAGCAACAGCTGGCACACAGTGGTGCGTCAGAATAGGTTGCAAGTGGGTAAGATGGTGCGACTTTGGTCGTGCCGGACACCCGAAAACCGTGTGTTTTTTGTTTTTCTAGTGGAGTAGTGAAAGCAGACAAGTATGTTTCAGGGGCTTTGTTTGATTTATGTGTTCGAATAAATTGTGTGTCAATTTTATGAGTTATTTTTCCAACCAGATTCCTTTTATAGTTCCAACTTCCATACAGATGGGATGTCAATTTTAAGGGTTTTGGCCTTTATGGCATTCTTAGCAAGTCTAAAGTTCAAATTTTTTTAATTTGGTATAAATAATTCTTTAGAACTATGCTTATTGGCAAAGTCAAAGTGTCAATTTTAAATTTGTCTCACATAAATAAATACATTAAATTACCTTACCTTATAAGAGTTTTCGTCTTTAAAAAAAAAAAAAAAAACTAATTTTTTTTGTTAAACTATTTCATCATGACCTAGGTGTACCCACTGGAAAAAGTTGTCAAGTCTTAGAGCTAGTTTAATAAAGTTTTTTAGGATAACTTTTGCCTTTTAATAAAAAGTAAAATACTGACAAACACCTCAACATATAAACATTCAAAATAAATTTTATTTTACATCTTAACCAAAAAAAATATATATATACCTTCTAAAAAATTTTTATCATACGAACCTTAATCATCAATGCAAAAAGCGAGGAAAGGCATATTATTGGACTAGGGAATTCAACATGAGCATTGGTACAATCTGTCAAAAGAAGGGCCTAAAAAAGTTCCGAAATTTGTTTATGCTATATGATTAGACTTGACGAATCACCTGTCAATGTTTTAGCTTGGTATTGATGAAAAAACAAAATGGCCGAATTTTCCAATATTTGGAATTAATAATTTAGTTTCCTCTAAATTTTGATCAATTTTTCCAAGTTCAAGGCCAAATAATTAAGTTCAAACAAAATATAAGTTCACTGATCGCTCAACCAAATAATTCTGGACAATGTGGGTTACGTCGAAGCCTTAAAATATATTTATGTTATCTGTTTATACTCAATTTTTTTTTTTTTTTTTAAATGCTGTTTATACTCAATTAACGCAACATTTGTCAATTTGTTTAGCCGTATATATGTACCAATGCAAAGTTCAGCGCCCCTTGAATTCTTGAATTTCGGAGACAGTCAATACCCTCTTTTACTTAGTTATATATTCATTTATTTTATTTTATCCATTTTTCTTAAGGAGATGTTACGCTTCATTTTTTTAAATCATCTTTTAATCATTTTTTTTATAAATTTATTATTAGATTGGTAAAGCCTATATATGAATTGTATAAATTCAATAATAAATTCATTCATTTACGATACGAAGATGGATAAAAAATAATTTAGAAAATGATTTATATTATTTTTCTTTACCCTATGGAATTAGGAAACTACAATCACTCCAAGTACAGGCTTGAATACAAAAAAAGTACAGCCTTGAATATTACTATTATTATTATTATTATTTGTAAGTATTCTACTAAAGTAATTATACATGTCAATCTTCATATATATCTTGTATCAATCAAAATTGATGTAGCTTTTAAAATTTTCATTATATCAAAAGTCAATAATGATCTATCATAAATTCAATGGTAATTTTAAAAGTCACATCACTTTTGGTTAACATAAAATAAATATAAAGTTGACATATATATTTATTCATTCTACTGTCATGTTAATTATTTTTACAAGTGGCAGAAACCTCTAAGGTTTCTCCATGGAAGAATTGATATGCTTTCTTATAACAGTTTGAATACAAAATTATTGCTTTGGGTTGGTCATCCTTACTGATTTTTATAGTTTATTTTATTTTATTATTATTGAAGAAATAAACAACAGAAAATATTGTGAAACACAAACTTGTATTTCTGATATGAATAAAATTGTGTACAAAAAGGCCTATTTATAGTTGAATAATGCCAATTAAACTAAGAAATACAATCAATGAATTAATTGACAATATTACAGAATAAAATCAACCTATATAAGGAAATACGGTAAACCAGCTAATTATAGAAAATTAGAGAAATACGGTAAATATCAAAATATATTCTAACACTCTCCCTCAAACTCTAGAAGACGAAGCCAATTTGAGTTTGAAAACAAGATTATTAAGCCGTTCCGGCATATGAGATTTTGTAAAGATGTCAACCAATTGATCTTCAGAGGAGACAGAATAGAGGTGCAAAGTACCATCCTTAAGATGATGCTTAACAAAATGACAATCAATCTCGATATGTTTGGTGCGCTCATGAAAAACATCATTATGAGCAATCTGTATGGCATTCTGATTGTCACAATGAAGAAGAGAACTAGTAGATTGAGGAACACCCATGTCAAACAAAAGCCAGCGTAACCAGAGGAGTTTAGATGTAGGATCAGCAAGGGCACGATACTCAGCCTTAGTATTGGAGTGAGCAACAACGGATTATTTTTTACTACGCTAGGAAATCAAAGAAGTTTCGAATAAAAAACAATATCCAGTGGTAGATGATCAATGGGATCACCAGCCCAATCAACTTTAAAGTAAGCTCGGAGCTCAAGAGACAATTAAGAAGATAAGTGAAGGCCATGAGATAGAGTGCCCTTGACATAGTGCAACATGCTAAGAACAACAACATAATGAGTGGATCGAGGTGCACTCATAAATTGACTCACCAAATGAACAGTAATGCAAGATCAGGTCGTGTGACGGTGAGATAAATGAGACTACCAACTAATTGTCTATAGAGAGTAGCATCGGGTAAAGGCTTACCATTCGTAGCTAGAAGCTTGACATTGATCTCAAGAGGACTGCTCGCTATTTTACAATCTGTCAAACCCACTCGGAAAATTTGATCAGACGCATATTTGGCTTGAGAAAGAGAATAACCATCAGCACTCGAAGTAACCTCTAGACCAAGAAAGTAGCTAAGTTTTTTCAAGTCTTTCATCTCAAAATTCTGACTAAGAAAAGATTGAAGACTGCGTATGCCTAAAATGTCATCATCAGTAATGATCATATCATTTACATAGAGAAGAATAAGAATAAATGAATAATATCAGCATTCATAGTCCGAAGAAAGTGAGCTGAGTCATATGAACTAGAAACAAAGTCTTATTGAGTAACCACAGAATTGAACTTGACAAACCAAGCAAGAGGAGCCTGCTTGAGACCATAAAGTGCTCGACAAGGATTCCCACTCTGATACCATGAAGAAATAGACTACAGAAAATATTATGAAATGCAAACTTGTATTTCTGATGTGAATAAAACTGTGTACAAGGAGGCTTATTTATAGTTGAATGGAGCCGGTTAAATTAGAAAATACAATCAATTAATTAATTGACAATATTACAAAATAAAATCAACCTATACAAACAAATACGGTAAACCAGATAATTACAAAAAATTGAGAAAATACAGTAAATATCATAATATATTCTAACAATTATTATTATTTTTTTAATGAATACTGTTTTATTAAAACTGTCTTAATCAATTTTATTTGTTAAAAAGTATTAATCAAATTATTAAATTTATCAATTCTCATTAACTTAAATTTTTAAGATAATCTAACTAACTCTACAGTATAAAAAAGAATGTTGAATCACTCATAAAATTGACATGCAAATTTGAACACATCAATCAAACAAAGCCATATGTCTTGTTTGGTGATTCAAATAATTAGCTTTTGTACGTACACTTGATTCGCATGATTCTAACTAGATTTTTTATTGGCTTGTGCCGTGGTTGAAGATGATTGAATTCCTTGGTCCAAAATATGCCTTTTCCTCTCCTTTTGCATTGACGCTTTTAGGACTTTGGATATAACTAATTTCTCCACTTGGTTTTGGTAGGTGAAATAGTTTTGATCGCAATTCAAGCCTTAAACCAAAACCGAAAGATTGGAAAAGTGAAAGTCTGAAAGATGACCATATATATTCACTTGTTGTAGCCAAAGGTTCTCAATTTTTTTTTTTTTTTTTTTTTAAAAAAAGTCATGAAGATCTAGTAAATATAACATATTATAAATATAACATTATAACTCATTATTAGGAGAAAGGAGACCAAGAAAAAAGGAGCTATGGGCTTTGTCAGTTTAGGTGTCAGAATTGCTCGTAATTTTATTGATCTAATTGAAGTATATCTTAATTATTATTAGCTTGATCGGCACGTAAAAAAAAAAAAAGTTAAGTATTTTAATTTGTTATATATCCTTTCTTTATTAGGAAAAAAGTGAAACAGGTGTCACGGATATGAAAGTAAAACCTACGTGATGTCATGGATGGATCCATGTTAGACCAAGGGGGTATGATTTTAAAATTTTCTTTTAAATTTTTTATTAATTTTTTTTATATATATATATATATAGCTTAAAATCAAGTTTAGCTGCAACTAAAAAATAAATTAATCCTTTATTTATATTTTGACCCTCAAAATAAAAAATCATGATTTTGTCCATGCCGCTACATCCTAGCTAACTACTATATCATTTTAATCTCTCTCTCTAACTCTCCTTCCATCCTCCTTGCCACAAGTACACCTAGAAACACTCATATGATAGCATGCACCGCTTGAACTACTCTCACCATCTTCTACCTTGCTCTTTTACTAGAAAAACAAAACAAAAAAAAAACTCATTTTTGATCGGGTGTCTGGCACGACCAGAGTCGCACCATTTTACCCACGTGTAGCCTATTCTGATGCCTACTGTGTGCCCGTACGATAAAAAAGGTCATTTTTTTTTTAATCTTTTAAGTTGTTCAAATTTAATTGAAATTAAGACAGTTTAAGACTAGAATTTACTTATTTCAAGTAATTTTGAATGTGAGACCCACTTATTCATAGCATAGAGATACTACAGTTTTCATCTCTGAGACTGTTTAGCAGCCTAATTTTAGGGACTTCATTGGTATAGTTTTTAATATTTTTGGTGTGTCATGTTATAATTATAGGAAAGGTAGTCCAAATTTTCGGAAATTCAACCGTTTTAGTTTTGTATCAATACAGCTCAAAAGTGAATTCCAATCAAAACTATGAAAGCACATGATTATAATTTTTAAATTTGAGTGCTTAGAAAAAATTTGACGGCCAACTTGTTACATAAGGTCACGGCCTGTCCCATCCACAGCCCATCTCTAAAATAGACATGACCCAAATGGTTAGACGTAACAGGCACATGTTTGTCCAAACATTTCTCCACAAAAAATGTCTTTCATTGGAGAAAGGCTTGGGTGTTATGGAATGGTAGTTGAATATGATTGGAGATTTTTACTTTTAATTTTTTTTTTCTTATGTTTTACGTTTGTTCATAATATGGGCCTCCATTGGTTTATTGTTAATAACAAGACCTGTTGGTAAATTATCAACGATCTTTAAATCTAATGTCATTTTCGTTTTTTCATGAATATGAGATGGTGATTGAGATTGTAAGTTTAAATTTTATTTATTTTGTAAGTTAATTATCAAACAAACAAAAAAAAAAGTCAAATTAATTTTTTAGAATAATAAATATTAATATAACAAAATGAATCTATAAAATATAATATCTAAAGAACTCTACATAAATAAATATTACAAATTTACAACACAAGATACCAGGACAATCAGCATCCTTAAGTATACCAAAAAAAGAGAGTGATGTAAGAGGCAAGAAACAGAGACTCTTCAGACCAAACTCCCGTCCCAAAATGCATATGATTTTTTAGCGGAAAATCCAGCGAACCCATTTCTTGATAAGGTATCTTTCTCTTTCCCGGCCTTGAAATTTACATGCTTTTTTTTCTCATCGAGTTTTGTTCCTATGAGATGGTTGTATATCTGCTGTTGAACCTGTGAATTGTATCAAAAAAGTTTCCGTTTCTTACCTTCTGGGATGATAGTAAAACCAATTCGATTACAAGCTTTTGAATTATATAAAGGATTTGAAGTGGGTGTTATGTAATTTTGTTTATCTTTTAGTTTCTTCTAGTTATTCTTAGAGGGACTTATATCTACAGCGGGATGTGGGTCTTGCGCCTGTAACACTTTCCTGGAATTCTGCTCCGGGTTTCGGTTATTACAATGAAATATAAAATGGGTTTGTTTGTGATTATTAGTTTGTCTTTTTACAGGGCCAATTCTAAACTTACGAATAAAATTTGTGGGTCTACGTGTTATGTTATATATTTAGTTGTAATTTATGCAGTCTTATGGGGCTTTTGGAATTTGCTTCATGATTCCCATTGGCGTACTTTAGGAATATTACTTACTTTTGAACCATGGTAGAACACCATATCACCGATTGAGAGGTTCTCTTTATTGGTAAAAATAGGTTACCTAAGGCATGAGGTTTGTTGTTAATCTATACATCAAGGTCAGTGTTATAGTGAACATATTGCATAACTTTCAGTTAGCTCTTAAATGTTTACCAGGATTTTTAGTATGAGCTGGAGGATATCTCTAGCATTCTATTTCTTATCACTTGAATTCGTTTTCAGTATGCACTGAATTGGTCTCAATCATGTATTCTGTCATCTGAATTCTGTTTATTCTTCGAGTGATAGGATTCATGGCTCCAATAATTATGATAGGGCTTTTCTGAGTTGAGCTTAGTTGCAGACAGATTTGTTTAGCATTGAGCTTTCAAATGCCTTGATTATGGACTAGAGTAAATGCTTTAGTGGATATTGTTCCCCATAAGAGATTTTAACTTTGCCACTGTGAAACTTATCAGAGATTGGTAAGGTAATGTCTGCAGCAGAAGCAAAAGCAGCAAGGCTGCATACAGCTAACCATTCCTTTGCCCAAGAAGATGCGAGGAGAGCTCCAAAATTTTCTTGCTCCCCATCATCTTCTTCCTCAAAATCAGAGTCTGATGGTGCACCTGATAATGCTGCAAATGGACCTGATCGTCCCTCCCCAACTTGCATACCCGATAAACCATATTCCGGTACACCAACCAACATTAAGTGGTGGTTGAACCTGCAACCGCACTTTGGGCACCACAAGGATTTTACAAAAGAACAGCTAAACGCCTTGGAGGCTGAGCTTGAAGTTTTGAGTCCTGGATTTGTTAATAAAACTGCAAAAATTTGTGAGGATCACCAACCCAAGGAAAAATTTTGTAATCAAACTGTTATGAAAAACAATAATAATTCTTTTGTGGAGAAACCTTGGGAGGTTTCTGCCACTTGTAAAAATAATGAACATGATACTGGAATGCAAGAATTCAAGGCTGTACTTGGTAATGATTCACGGAGAACTCCTAATAAAAAGGACTTGGGGGAGTTCTGGTACTTAGATGATAAATTCATGGGCTTGGATTCTTTCAACTGCTTGGTCCCAGAACGAGCCAAGAGGCTTTCTTCTGATCTGGGATCCAATTGGGTGGGAGGTGAGAAGGCTGAGCCTTGGTGGCGCTCTGCTGGTCAAGATGGGTTGGCTTCCTTGGTTGCTCAGAAGTCACTTGAACATATTGAGAATTGTGATCTTCCCCGACCCCTGGCCAAGCATTTTAGGAAGGGGCCATCTACTTGTACAGAGTGTTTTGAACGTGATGAGAGTTTGGCTTCATCTTTAGATAAGATAGTTGATAAGGGATTCTCCAGTCTGAAGAACTATACCTGGGAAAGCCCCACTACAGATCACTCACTCCAGGATTCAGACCAGCCTTTCAGGTAACGCTCTAGAATTGTTACTTTACAGTTCTTTTATTGTTCCACAATCAACAGCACCATCATCATTACTTCATTTAGGCAGTGGTTGATGCTTCATGAAGCTATCCATTGTATTTACACATCTGAGCATATGGAGCAATCTATGATGGGGTGATAACCAAATAGAAACCTCACCTTTTCACATCAGTTAGTGGTACAATGTATTCTCTCTTCTTCTTTTTTCGGTAAGTATGGTGCAATGTACCCATCTAGATACTTCAAATAATTTAAATAGAATTTAGGTATCATAACCATGAGCATTATTGATTGATATTGGTGTGTTTTCTTCATGATTTTATAAGAAAACAATTATTAATACATCAGTCAAGAATTAATCTATTTTTATAAAGAGGATTATCATTTAATTCAAACTTATAATTGTTACAGAGGTCCACCATTTTGCAGATGTAGCAATGAAGCTCTTTCACTTTGACGGGATGTACACCTCACAGAATACTTAGAATACACAAGTAGATGCTAAGCAATAATCACCAAATGAAATACGAAGGATGTCATTTATTTGATCCATTAAATTCCTTTGTTTCGAAGTGAAGTTAAACTGGAAAAAATTTACTCATTGCATGCTAGCAAAACCACAATAGACTTGTTATAGTTTGATGTACAACCTTCTCTTATTTACATGTATACACTGCTAGAGAAATAGAGTAGTTTATTAGATTCTTTATTTATTGTAAAAGAAAAACAAAAGATCTTGTTATTATGTTATTAACATCTTTTAATGATAAAGAACTGACTGCTACACCACAGAAATACAAATCCAAATAATTTAAGCCCAAATAAGGGTTACGATGATATTTCTCATTATGATCCATCTACATTGTTTTTTTCTAGCACATTTGTTCCAGATTAACGATTGTAATGATTGTCCAATTGGTATTCGGTGGGGCCTAAAATCTAGTAGGCTGACATGGCATCCCATGGGATGGCACATGCATGCACAGGGGGAAAAGAGGGTTTATTGGTGGGAAAGGGTGGTAGAGGTTCATTACTGCATTTAATGATTTGGGGTTCTCATATACAGCCTGAAGTTGTCCTTAATATAGTGAGGAATCTCCCTTGTCACTTGGAAGAGCTTGAATAAGCATTTCTTGGCAATCATGGTGCAGGCACAAATTTTGGGGCTCCTTCTAACACATATGTTAACCGTCTTTGTTTTCGGCTACCTATCCTGAACTAATAGAGGATTGTCGATTGTTTTAGTTTTTTGTTACTTACCTTCAATAGTGGGAATCTCGTTTAGTTTGTCACTTGGAAAGAACTTGAATATGCATTTCCTGGCACTCATGGTGCAGGCACAAATCTTGGGGTCCCTTCTAACACATTTATCGACTGTCTTTGTTTTCGGCTATCTATGCTGAACTAATAGTGGAGGGAATTATACTCTCTATTTGATTACTGGTCGGTTTAGTCTTTTGTTACTTACCTTCAATAGTGGGAATTTCTTTTCCTCTTTTTTTATTTTTTTATTTTGCAGACAGTAGGATTTGAACCAGAGAACCTCCCCCCTGATTGCAACAACTTCAACTGTGGGAGCATTTGAATGATATTATTGATGCCATTCATGCGCACCACCTTTTTTTAAAAAAAAAAAAAATTGCATCGTAAGCCTTTTACTATCTTGATGATCTTTCCTTACTGTCCATATGGCTCAACCTTCTGGCCACCCTCCTTGTCATTCTTGTAGCTCTCCTGAATCATATAGTTATAACTTATTTTTGTACCTTCTTGTTGTGATATTGAGTTAATCTAACCAGTTAGAGGCTCTGAAGGAGGAGAAAACTGATGGCTAAAACTGAATTTGCATGATCCATCTTTATCTACTGTAACCCAATTATGTGTTATGATATAATACCAATAGACCGATATATGTGTTATGACAAAATACCCTTTACTCTTTTCCAAAATATTCACGAGACTCTTGGAAATTATGTTGTTCCTAGTGGCTTCCCCATTCCAAGTGATATTCCAAAATTCCAGTATTGTGGCTGTGGTTCGGTTTTTAAAGTCATTACTGTCCATAGTGTCATTGCAGTCTTGGAGCATCAATTTTTGAACTTTTCTTATTTATCCATGCTGATAAATATTTTGCTCCAGCAATAGTACTGGTAATAGTACAATTAAGGACGAGGCAGATGATGATCCTAGCAAGACTAAATTGTTGGAGGCACTTTGTCATTCTCAAACACGAGCAAGGGAAGCTGAGAAAGCTGCTCAGCAAGCCTATGCTGATAAGGAGCACATTATCACGCTCTTTTTTAGACAGGCATCACAGCTCTTTGCTTACAAGCAGTGGTTCCAGCTGCTGCAGCTCGAGAATCTCTACATCCAGCTTAAGAACAAAAACCAACCTATTTCCAGTTTTTTTCCGGCTGTCTTACCTTGGTTTCCACACAGAAGCAGGCAAATGAAGAATGGTCAGCAGAGGGCTGGAAAGAGAAAGCGTGGTAGACAAAGGAATGAAATTAGAAAGTGTGCAGTTGCTTTTGCAGTGGGGTTAGGTCTTGCCAGCGCTGGCTTGCTACTTGGTTGGACCATGGGGTGGTTGTTTCCACCACTTTGAATTGCTCCTTGGTTATGGCTGTCAATGACACTCTTGTGCAGTTCACCGGCCATAATGCTTAAAAGGAATTTGCTTTGCATTTTGGTCATTGGGTTGTATCGGGATGCAGGCTTCAAATTGGTAATGTAAGTATGTACGCACCAATTTAGATTTGTTTCTTGTATATATTAAAGTACATAATTTGTACGAAAGATGTGACTAGATGTAAATATGCATATAATTTGGTAAAACTTATTGAGATTACATTATCTGCCATATTTTAAACTGTGACTTGATTTTTTATCTTGTGTTCACGAATGACTCATTTATTATTTGAATTAAAATCAAATCGAGTTTAACCAAGCCGAATTCACGAGTGGCTTGACTTAATCTTGTCTATAACCTCATTTTACCTCAATCTAGGATTTTAGTTTGAAGTGAATGTAGGATTTGAAGGATTTGAAGTTGGATTAAGCTGGATCTGCTTCAAAATCTGTTCCATTTGACTGCATCTTCTTTTCTTTTCTTTTTTTCATTTGGGGTGGTGGAAAGAAATGCCACCTGCCATCTCATTGATAGATTAGTGGGGTATGAAGTAAATATGAGATGTATTTGTTGCTCGAGGCTTCAACGCTACCTAGCGTGCGCTGTTTGGGTTGGTTCAGCTCACCAGGACCATAGTTTAACGGTTATCACAATCAAACCAACATAATGATCCGATCTAAGCTTTAAGTGTCCATTGGGCTGTTTCAAAACATGCTATATGAAAAAATAGCAATTTTTAAAAATGTAATTAAGTATTTAATAAAATTGTCATTCAATTCGACCTTTAAAATCGTGAATTTTTTTTAAATGTACTTGCTTGTGGTGTGGAAACATAATTTTTTTCAAGTTTTTATTTTATTTTTTAAAACTCCCTTTCAAACATTATACCTTTCATGATTTTATTTACAGTAAAATCAAGCGAAACACACTCTAAGTGAGACAAGGTTAAAGTCAAGTCATCATAATTTCACATTATTCTTTAAATGTTGGCATCATAATTTCATGAGTTCGTTAGGTAAAGAATTTTGTTATGAATTTTTTATATAAAAAAAGTGAAGAAAGTTGTTTGGTAATAATAAAAAAAAAAAAGTTAGACTTTATTTATTTATTTATTTATTTATTTTTAGATAAATGAAAATAAGGAGAAGAGTGCCAAATACGCCCATGTTATTCTTGAAATATCAATCATCACTTGTCATCTTGGGCATATCCATATGCACGTGCACGGTGAACATAACAACATAGAGATAAAGACAAAATCAAAGGATCTTCCGTAGCCTAATTATATATTTTAACTCAATGATTACAGCCGCATCAAGTATGCAAGTCAGATTACCATGTGATCTTACTCAAGGATGAGAATTTCTGCACTTCATTAGTGGTTAATTAGTAATAGATAGCTTTACTTAGTGGGGACTGTAGACTAATGCAGGATAGGTGGAAGACAAGTGGACCCTGCAGCAACACTTTTTATGATGACATTAAATTTTGTTGTTTAATTTTTTTTTTTTTTACATATAACACTATATGTGTCACTCATAAAACTTTTCATGTGAGTTTGCATGAAAAATTAAAATAAAAGCTTAATTATTAGCATCCAAATTACATTTTCATTATTTATTGTTATGTGCATGCTGGTGGCCATATGGATGGGGTTACTTGCTGATGGCGATGACTGAAAAGGTTATCTTTAGTTACTTACCGTTTCTTACTGATCTGTTATTGAATGCTTGACTGCCTGACAACGGCTGTGCCTTCACAAGAGTGGGGATAAGTGGAGCTATCTAGAAGCTTCTTTTTGTTTTTGCTTTTTTGTTTTGTCTGTCTGGTCGGAAGCCATCTATAGAAGCTTAGAAAATCGGTGGTTATCTTTAGAATATTCTTGTCTTGTCGATGGTAGGTTCTCTTTAGTTGTTTATGATCTCGATGTAGACATCCTTTGAACTTTTAGATAGATTAGTTGCCTTTTTTCTACTCCTGCAGCACGGCAGAAGACAGTATAGTCAAGAAGTCCAACATTGAGTAAGACCTTCATTGTTTGATAACTACCAAAAAAAAAAAAAAAAAAAAAAAAAAAAAAAAAAAAAAAAAAATCTATTACCAACCATACAGTATTTCAAAAAGTGGTACATAAATGTTTATTTATGCGCGACCAGTGATCAGGATTGAATCAAAATATATTTAGTACGGAAGATCCAATGATTTTGTCCTCGTACTTGCACATGTATGGTTGATATATATCCTGATCCAAAAAGAAACGTGTATGGAAAGGTGCTGAAAAAAACATAGACCCCACATCCATTGACTGACAAATACGTTAATGCATTCAAGCAGGGGCGGCCATGCCTATTTAACTAAGAAGAACAGAGCTTGCATCTGCCAAAGTTTGAGCAAAACTTTCTGAGCTTTCTTTGTGCTTGAGAGAAAGGAAGAAAAAAAAAAATAAATAATAATGGATGAGGAGATCACAGCGGCTTGGATTCTTGCCTCTATGAAGAATCCGAATTTGCGTCATGAATTGAGGAAAACAGAGAATAATATTGGTTCAAGTAGGCTCAATCCACCAGCAAGAACCGAACCGGAACCTCGGGATCTCCCACCAGTCCCGAGGCTCCGCAGACTCATCGGGCAGTGGTCTCATGCCCTGTGAAAAAAAGTTGACATCCTCTGATACGAATGCCAAACTGGGCAGGCTTCTCCTCTCGACAGAATTCTGTAAGAAGGCTTTCTTGCTGCCGTTACTGGAAAAAGACGAAGATCTTGGCGTTGGAATTCCGGTCACCGTGTACGATCTGAATGGTGTGGAATACAAAATGAGTTTCAAGTTTTGGGCGTCAAAGTACTACGTTCTTACGCAAGGGTGGACGGCGTTCTTCCGTGTTAATGAACTGGACTCCGAAGATGACGTCAAGCTGTGGATGTTCCGCCATGTTGTAACAGGTGGGGCCGGTAGGCTTTGCTTTTTCATCTCCTTTGTGAAGAATCTGAAGATGACAAATAAGTAGAAGGGAGCGGTACTGGACTGGCTTTGGAGGTGTACGTGCAACACCGACACGTGGGCTTGTAGGTTAATAAATATATCTATGTTGGATTTGGTTAATTTGCTTCTCCTTTTGGATTTTTTTTTTTTTTTTTGAAAGGAAATGGTCGTTTCTCATTGATGTAGATAAATTCATATTGGTTACAAACGCTCCATAGAGCTAATATCAGTGGATTTGGTTATGTATGTTATATATATATATATATATGGGAGTTTGCTTCTCCTTTGATTGAATCTAATTTATGTGAAAATTTGGAGAAAAAAAATATTATTCATCATGAGATTTATAACTATTATTTTTTACTTTAATTGGACGCCTGTCTTTAGCCGTTTAGCCTTTGAAATTCGATCAATTAAGTTTGCATGTCATTTGAATATTGAATAAACCTCTTGAAAGCCCTCACCTAGGAGACGAAGGCCCATGCCAGCCCTTTTGGACACAAATTTGGCAGGCTTTTTCTACAAGGGATTTTTCTCTTCTGCTTAACTTGGCCATCAACCAGCCCATACTCATGGTTGATTGGCCCATACTCACAACCCATTGACCTAGTATGTGTGGGCTACATCAATCAATGTTTCAATTTCACGAGGTATAACTCAACGTACATCTTGTAGAAGCCATCTAGCTGGAGTCGGCTTGTTTGATTGCAAAAACAATCCCAATTGAATTGAACTTTTCTGCGAGCTAGACAAAAACCCCAAAGTGCTTATTTGCCAGCGAAGCCCAGTTGCTTTTGGTTCATTTGTACATATCTCTTACGTACTCAAATGCTGGATTTTTTTTCTCTTTAATAATGCATAAATCTTCTTATGTGTAGCCTAAACAATGTTTCCACAGGCTGTAAAGCTTTCTTCCACGCGGTTTAAGCACTCGATTAATTTTATTTTTCATTCCAAAAAATAAAATAAAAAAAGGGTGCAAAGGTAGCACTGTCATGTCGACTTGTAGCGACAGCTTTTGCTTAAACCTAAAGCGATAAGTCTAATCCATCCTCTTTTTAAAGAAAGAGCAAAGTTGGAATTGTTGGGATCAGGCTGAGCATCAGAGGGCTTATGCTTTACTAAATGAACTTTTTTTTATTCTTTTTGACCAAGAAAGAAAGAAAGAAAAATGCCAAGCTAAGTCATTTGAGCTTAGATAAGAAAATAAATACCACGACATCTAATTATATGAAAGTTGTATAGAAATTTACTAAATAGAATTACTCCTATATAATCAAATGGGTGGTTTGACAACCCCATTAAACCACCACAACCTTTTTCTTATTATTATTATCTTTATCTTTGCTAGTAAGATGGCAAGATTTGAACCGTTTACTTTAAAATAAATGGGGCAAAAAAAACTTATTGCATTAGATCTCAATCTAATTTTCAATATTACAAATAATCAACTCCATGGCCTGGATTTCAGTTTGTTCACAATATTTGTGAGCATTTCTAGCATATGCTTCAAAATATTTAGATAATATGAGCTCTTTTAACTCTCCAACATATGCTTAAAAATAAAAAACTTTGCTACAGTTAACTTTTATATATGAAAGTTTATTGTAGCATATTAAATCAATTTTTTATTCTTTTCTTTCTCTTTTTCCTTTTCCTTTTTACTATCACTCTTTTCAATAAAAAAAAATTAAAAACTGATATTTAAAGAAATTAATTAGTTGAATAAATAATTTATTACAATTTGTATTGAAAAATTAGTAATTAAATAAAAAAAATGTGTATTTTGAGTGCTTCAATTGTCATTATTGTTAGAGACGCTACCGTTAAAGTCATAATTAGAGTTTCTTATCGAGTTATATATAGTCACTTGTATATAGTCCGTAATAGGGAAAAAAAAAAAAGAAGCAAACGGTTTTTGGGTCATGTCCTCTCTAATCCTCTAAGACACTCCCCAATCTTTTGTGATTACTAATTTATGAAAAAATAAAAATAAAAATAAAAAAGTTAGAAACAGACAAATATAATTATAGGGTAGGAGCACAAAAACGACCTTAAAACCTGTTAACCACATGCAGCAACAGTACAACCCAAGCGGACCAACCACTTCTTATCTGCCACGGGCTACCATACAAAAATTCAAAGACCGGTCAAACACAAAGTCAAACAGAAATAATTTGTCAATCTGTTCTAGAATTTGGAAAACAGGGACTGGGTCCTGGGATTCGGTTGAATGAGGGCCTCATGTAAGATGAAGAATTATAATTTCACCTTTCAAAAAAAAAAAGAAAGAATATAATTTCACATCCAAAATTGCTCATGCTCTCATTAAAAAACAATTAAAAAAATGAAGATAAAAGTATCCTAGGACTACAAGTGTATATGCTGAATTTACGCCCTATATTATAGGAGTGGTAACCGCTTTATTTTCTTGGAGTGGGTTTTTATCCCATGCAATAGCTAGACTATTGCATGGGGGTGCCAAAGGTATTTTTATGGGCGGTTCATAACTTGTCAGCAAGGCACTAATAAAAATGGATGAACACTTTAAGGTAATTTGACCGTCCCAAAAGAGTAGTTTAGAGTGGCCAAACTATTTTTTAGTCATTAGGTAGTTCGATCATTCTTAAATTAGATGGTTTGGAGTAGTTGAATCGCCCATATTCAAAGAGGGTAGTTCGGTCATTCCAAATCGACCCTCAGAGTAACTAAACCACTCTAACTCCAAACTAACCATCTGAAGGTGGACAAACCATTTCGTAGCCAAACAGGTCGTTCGACAACCCTACTAAGATCACTACAAATCTTTTTTTTTCTTTTTTATTATTATTATTATTTACATCTTTGTTCACAATATTAAAAAAACCGTTGAAGTCATAATTAAAGTTCCATATAATCACTTGTATATAGTCCGCAATAGGAAAATTTTCAATGTGATTAAAACACTTCTCTATTGCTTATATCCACCAAAAAAAAAAATCGGTTGATGGGTCATGTCCTCTCTAATCCTCCTAAAGACCCCCCCCCCCCTAATCTTTTGTAATTACTTTTATTTTTTGTGGTTAATCTTTTGTGATTACTAATTTGTGAACAGATAAATATCCGAAGCGGACCAACTACTTCTGATCTGCCACGGGCTACCATACAGAATTCCAAGACCGGTCAAACACAAAGTCAAACAGAAATAATTTGTCAATCTGTTCTAGAATTTGGATAAGAGGGAATGGGATTCGGTTGAAATTTGAATGAGGGCCTCATGTAATTAGTTTTTTGGGTTCCGTTTGTCTGAACAATCTAATTAAACAGATGAGATCCAAATTACCGAACAACTGCCTGCCCAAATAAGTGGAGATCGAACCGCCTTTAACATCGCAACAGGGCAGTGAGATGCTATTATAAGGTGTAAAAATGAAATGTCCATGCATATTTATATATTATAAATTGTCAAATCATATTTATCACATGAATATATCATTTAAATGGTATTTAAAATTGAATATTTTACTTATACAAGTGCAAGTTGTCAGGCATGCTCATAAAACGGAAAGTGAATTATGTGATTTATCCACTTCATGTATGTAGAAGGATGTTGGTGGCCGTACACGTGGAAAATGAATTTGTAACATTGGATGAGACTCCTTTCTTTCAGCACGTGATATGCGTGGAATAGGATAAGCAGATGATGTGGCCTGTGGGCACTCAATGATAAAGAATTTAAGCAAATTGCACCACAAGCATATTTATATTCATAGTTGAATTATTTATAACGGTTAAACCTGTAAATTCTATTCTCAATCATATAATTAAATATATTACCTACAAGCAAAAGCTCAGGAATAAGAATATGTAATTGGCTGCTCGAATTCTGTAACTGCAATTCGAACAATCCCCCGCGAAAAGGGGATTGGCAGTTTAAGGTTTAAGGCCACCTATCTAAGATTCTAAGGTATATGATATTAGAAAGGAAAATGCTTAAATATTTACTAAAAATTTCCATCTCTTCAAATAAAGAGATGGGCCCCACTTGATTTAAAAAATAAAAAAAATGCTAGTTGATCCCCTAGAAGGATTTCTAGTAGATGTTCTAGCACTCCTCTATTAGAAATACAATTGTGAGAACTACAGAATTTAAAGAAAGTAGAAAATCTGTATAAGAATGATTGAATTCATAGACAGTAAGACGAATATAAATCTGTCTCTTAAATAAATATTGCCTCCCACTTGTATAATTAGTTTTGCAAAAGAAAATACAGCAATTCTGTTCTCAAAATATAATACTGTCCGAATATAATGTGCAGATTGTAAATTTTGAACACTACTCAAAATAAGAAATTATGTAACAGCAGAACAAAATAAGAGAAGAAGATTATATTAGAAGATAATCAAAAATATGAAGAACATTATATTTTATTCAGTCAACAGAGCAGTTTAAAAAATAGTTTTCAAAACAGTTTAAATATAACGGTTGGATAAGCAGTTAAAGACGGTTTAAATAAGATTGTTGAAATAGCAGTTTAAAAAACAGTTAAAATCTGAATTTTAAATAATAAAATAAAAACCTATTATTAAACGAAGCGTGCGCGTCTAGAGAGTGACATCAATAACATGTGTCTACTCAAAATTCATTATAATATAAGAGAAATACAATATCTTATAAAGCACATATGAATCTCATATCTTTTCAATGTGAGACAAAAAGATAAATAAACACAAACGAAAAGATAATTGAAATATTTTAAATTGGAGGAAAATTTAAATTTCATGAAATAATATCAACATATGAGTCTTGCAAACTCATTTTTTATAAAAATTAGAGTAATGTTATACATCACTCTTTTATTTTTTAAAATCTACGTGACGTGGTTCCTCCAACCAAAAAATTAATATTCATGTGTTAAATGTTATAGGAGATTACGTTAGATAAATTATGGGGATAATGTGATGTATAACATTACTTATAAAACTGTTCAAATTGCATGTAATTTAGACAATTAATTATATGAGATGCCAATCCAAAGTCCATGCACAAAATTTTTTGAATCATTATAGTAGCAGTTGAACAATTATTATTCTAATATACAAATATGTAGATAGGAAGTAAAACATCCAAAAAAATCATAATGCTAGTTAAGACTATTTTATTATTATTGTGAAATAATTGTTAAATAAAGTATAATTTATAGCATTACTCAAATAAAAAATATATCTAAAAACACGTTAACAAACGTAAAATATTTTCAAAAGAATTAAGAGTTCAACTTTCAATCATTGATTTAGGTGATCATTTTCAACCTAGAAATTTCTCTATTGTTTGTTTAAAAAAAGTATTTATTTTTTATTTTTTATTTTTTTTTTTAAAAAAAGGGGGTGGATGACCCTCTCCCAGGCCCCATCTCTTTTGTCTTGTGAAACCTCCCAATCTCTTGTGATACTAAAAAGTAAAAAGTGTGAAAAGGCCAAAAGAGATGCTTTTGTCAACTAATCATCGCGTAAAAAAAAAATAAAAAACCTAAACATCGTTATCAGGCCCCACCAACAGAATATAATGAGTCATGATTCACATCAGTCAAGGCTGTTTCAGCCTGGGCAAAATCAGATAAAAAATATATATATATATTTTTTTTTAATATATGGGACGCTACAAAACACTGTCAGGGCTGAAACACTGTTCATTTCAGCCCAAGCTTATGTTTAGAATTACCTGAATATAATTATGGGTTAGGAGGACAAAACCGACATTCACCACATCATACAACGGCACAAGTGACGGCCGACTCATAATGCGGCTTCAATCACTTCTTATCTGCCACGTGCTACCATCCAAAGTTAAAAAGACCGATCCAACATAAGGGCCAACGGAAGCAATTTGTCTGTCTATCTGTATACAAGAGGAATGATACTCTTTGGCTTCGATTGGAATGATCAGTAATTTAATTTAAATTATATGAAATTAAAAGAAAAATACAAAAAATGGCATGAGCTGAATTATTATTCATTCAGCCCATGCTTAAAAATATCATTACTCCTGTGCTCAAATTTGAATAAAAGGATTGCACACCGTCTCTGTGATTTCTTTTTGTACAATATTATGCTAATATTCTAAATAAATGTTCATACACATTTTCTGATGTAACCACCATCATAGAAAAGCACTACCCTAGGTTCGGATTCGCCTTCTATCACTGTAAGTATGCCATTTTAATATGCATTTTCAACAATAATTTAAATAATAAAAGTGAAAATCTTTATGAGATTTATCTATTTTATACGGGCCCCTCTTCTATTTAAATTACTAACGATCTGAATAGCTAGAGATTAGTTTTAATATGCCAAAAAGAGGTTTAAAAAGAGTGTTAGCTCTACTTTTTTCTTTGATCTTGCAAATAAGGTCTACTAACATTAACTATAACATAACTAAAAAGCCTTATTTTCAAAATGTAATACGCAATTTTTGTGGCTTAAATTTAATTTAACTCCTAAAAATAAAAGTAATATAGTCCCTGTTAACCACCAAATTACACCAATTAGATTCAATCTTAGAACAACCTGATCATTGATGCACGCCACCCTTTTTGAGTACCCATTAACGTCCCAAAACCTTATTATAATACCTTTTAGTAAAATACCAATAAACTACTGGACAGAAAACAAGTCAAAACTTTCAAAAAGTGTATGACACCGGAAGGAAAAATTCAAAGAGTGCGGCTTTCATCCAACTAGAAGAGCATTCCCATTGAAAATTTACCATCCAGCCTGTCCTTGTCCCAGCAGCAAACTTTGTAAACAATTGCAAAAATAAATAGATGAAACCTACACTAGAATAAATTATTCAAAAAAGAAACAACTTTTTTACCGAATGTTTGGGAGTATGTTGAAAATTCAAAGTCAATTATGAACTAATCGTGTAATTAATTACTTAAAATATTATTATTCCATAAAACAAAGAAAAAAAAAACTCAAACCCCCCTTTCTTTTGCCTAAAATATATGCTTCCTAGTGTCTTCCTCTTCCACAGTCAGTTTTTGACTGTATCAGGATACATCCAACGTGGCATCAGATAAACAACACGTTTTGCGCCACGTGCTACCCGCCAACGCTATAAAACCACACGCGCCGGGACGTAATCTCTCCCTCTTCTCTCCTCTCCTCGACTTCAAAAATCAGAAAAAGAATACACAGCGAAGCCAATCCACACCAACCTCTCTTTGTTTCTATCTGTCTCTCTGTATCTCACACGCGCAGAACGATGCCGTTTTGCAACGTTGGGACGCAGCAAGCCAGTGCAGACACGGAGCTCTGCGACAATGGAGTCAAAATCTTTTACAGAACGTACGGCAACGGACCCACCAAGGTCCTCCTCATCATAGGTCACCCATCAAATTCAAATTCTTTTGTTTTTTGGATAATTTGCTTCTATATTTTGATTCTTGAAGTGGGTTTTGGTTGAATTTTTCTGTGTCGTCGGGATTGTGACGATCATTTCTCGACACACCATTTAAACCCGCTTCTTTGTCCCAGATTGCCTTTCAGTTCAGATTTAAAAAAAAAAAATTGAATTGGGTTTGGGTTTATTTTCCTCGGTCGTTGATGGTTTTGGTGATGGACGGTCAGGATTGGCAGGGACCCACGAGTCATGGGGCCCACAGATCAAGGAGCTAGTGGGGACCGATACGCCCAATGACGATGAAACGAAGACCGGAGATTGGAGTTCCGATGACAATGAGAGTGGCGGTGGTATTGAAATATGTGCGTTTGATAACCGTGGAATGGGTCGAAGCTCCATACCCACCAAAAAATCCGAATACACGTGAGTTTTTTTTTTTTCAGTTTCATGTAATTTGAACCAGATTTTATTTTATTTCCTCTTTGGGTTTTAGTGAGTTCCCCATTTGAATTTGATTCTGTGTGGGACCTGTGGGTGTGTGGAAGTTCATGATTTTTTTTTTTTTCCGTGTAAAACTGACTTTCTTTTTTTGAATGTCCAAACTTTGTTTGGTTCAATACTGTACCTTGCAAGTTGATTTTTTTTGGGGTTTATAATGTTTTTCTTTCTAATTTGCATTGTGATGTGGGGTGTGTGCTCTTGTTTCGATTCACGTGTTCTGCTAAATTTTGGTTAATTGAATTTGTATTTTAATGGGTTCTAGGTATGTAGTTGAACCCATATTTGCATAGATTTTGATCTTCTTGTCTTGTTTTCTCTGCTTAATCTTTTTCATAGTACATTTATCTTTTTGCTCTGTTTTATTGTTTAATTTTAGTTTATTAATGATTATTTCCATCATATTTGCATTGGAGAAACAAAAGCCTCTGCTTAAATGAACCAACTAAAACTACGAGCTTAGTTGGGGTGCATTTTTTATCCATCAAGAATTTAAAAAGTGAAATAGGGCAGTTGAATAAGTTTTTTTATTTTATTTTAATTCCTTCAGTTTTTTCAGTAAGCAAACAGCTCTTTTACTAAAGGTTAGCTCTTTAAACATGAACTGAATTTCAATTTAATAGCATGTGATTGTTGGGTGCAGAACAGAGATTATGGCAAAGGATGCTATTGCTTTGTTGGATCATTTGGGATGGAAAAAAGCCCATGTGTTTGGACATTCAATGGGTGAGTCTCTGACCCTGGGTTTTCATGTTTAGACTTAGACTAGGTTTGTACAAAGGAAAGTTTCAAAGTGCCCTTGGAATGGTACATTTACGATGCATAAATTAGGTTACTACTCTCGCTGGTTTAGCTGCAATGCAGGAGAGAAAATGTTCAATTGGATGAAGTTTTAGTAATTTAAGCTTGGTTGAACAATTGAAATTCAACTTTAAGATTCTCTAAATGGTTTTTAGCAGCATGACCAGCAAGAATATAAACAAATGGTTGATTTTCTTAATGCTTTGGTACCATTAATTAGATCCACGCTGCAAAAATCTATTTTCTAAATCAAAGCATTTTTTAAGATTCTTTCTTTGTATTGTCAAAACAGGAGCTATGATAGCTTGCAAGTTAGCAGCAATGGTACCTGAAAGAGTTCACTCATTGGCTTTACTTAACGTAACAGGTGGAGGTTTTGAGTGTTTTCCAAAGGTATTCTATATCTTTTGGCACCATTTCGCGAGACCATTTTCAATTCCTTTTAAACTGTAGAATATAGATATTTCGTTCTTATCATATGATTACAATTTTTTCTTTTTTGAAATAGACATTACAACCAACATCATGTTAAACAAATGTGGCTGCGTATCCATTGTTATCTATAAGTGCATCAATTTTAATATTTTCGGTTCACCATGCACAACGTATCGCATTTGAAACCATGTTGGTTTCAAACGTCTAGTTTGTCTTTGTTCAAATTTTCTCTTTATACTCATCTTAGAGGACTGCTTTTAATGACATTAGTTGGGGACATAGAATTTGCCATATATCCTTAAAATAATTAAAGCTTGTAATTTTTTATTTATTGATGGCCACACTCTGATCTGGGTATTGCTAATGCAATGAAAAACCAAGGCCTAGAATCAATTGACCTTTCCCTGTTAAACTTCTGGAACTAGAACTGCTACTGCATGATTTGATGATCAAGTATGACTGCATACAGTTGGAATCTATTGCACTACTGTCATAATTCGTCTCATGAAACAATTTCTTTGTACACCAAAACTTCTTTAGGTTCATACAAAAATAAATGGGGGTGAATAATGAGTATTATTTCATCGTAAAATACGCCACCACCTGTCAACTGGAGGAGATAAATTGTGAGTTGGGAGGAGCAGCATTGAGGACTGTTTGATTTTGCAAGACTTAATATATTCTCCTTTTCGCTATATCATATATAGTCTCCTGCAAGACACAGCAGAAATCAATCATGTCTAATTCCCAAAGTGATTTTTTCTGGTAACTGCGCACAATGAACTTTAGTGGCAGGGGAACCTACACTTTTACTTTTTTGATTATTCAACTTGCAAAGATGTTTATATTAGAATTTTTAAAAATGTCAATGCATTATTTTTGCAGTATTAAGATATAATATTATACTATTCAAGAATAAAGTTCCATTGGCAATTATTAGATAAAATGTCAAATTTCATTGGTTTCAAATGTCTTTTCTGTCAATCTTTAGTTCTTTATGCTGGTAACTTGTTAACTTCATTTTCCTTCAAGACACTGAAAGTTGTTGTAACGTCCTACCATCAGTATTTCATTTGGAAAGCATACACTCTTCATCCTTGTCCTGTATTGAGGAACTCCAAAAAATCATAACATTGTGCAGTTCATTCAATGTTTACCAGGCTATTTAGACTGAAGCTTAAATTTAGAATCCTCAGCATGGTATAATAGGGGTAAGCTGTGGGCATCTTTACCATCCTTAGGTCAGTTCAATTTGGTCTTGATTCCAGCCAAGCCCACTCAAGTTGCAATTTCATTTGATATATATTATTATATCAACCATTGTAGATAGATACACATGTGAAATCTAATAATTACCTAGGTGCAGAATGCATTATTCTGTAGTAGTAGGCAAAGTAACAAGGATCTACATCAGGATCATTTGATAATGGACTGTCTTACTAAAGAAAATGGTGGGTTATGCTTGTGACTGCTGGTAAATAGCATTTTGGTTAAAAGCTGGAGTTTTGAAAACTGACACAGAAAATAAAAAAAAAATTGTCCAGGAATATCTAGGTAGTAGGTTTTGAGAAGGTAGTAGTGCAGAAAGCTGAGGACAAAAGGAGAATAAGGAAACATAGAAGATATCAGAGATTAAAAGAGAAAGAAGAGAAGAAG
This sequence comes from Betula pendula, assembly GCA_900184695.1. Classification (NCBI taxonomy): domain Eukaryota; kingdom Viridiplantae; phylum Streptophyta; class Magnoliopsida; order Fagales; family Betulaceae; genus Betula; species Betula pendula. The sequence goes on along the minus strand of FXXK01000097.1, from coordinate 210,941 downwards.
AAGAAGAAAAGAAAGAGAATAACACGACAATGCAAAACCTAAGTTGTTATTCCGACTAGCAAATCACTGTAAGAGAGAGTAACTAGGATTTATAAATCAAATCCTAATAATAGCTAACTTTAATCCTTAGATTAATTAAATCCCACCAGTACATTAACACCCTAATTTTCATAAGACCAGAATTTAAGCTACATGCTCAAATTGACTTCACGGACGGTGAACTTAATATAAAATTTATTATGTTTAATACCTAAATTTGCAATTGAACTTGTTTCTCGAAAGGATTGTCAAATTATAATTTTTTCTTGCAGCTCAATCGACAAACATTATCCGTTGCAATCCGTTTCTTATGGGCCAAAACTCCTCAGCAGCGGGCGGCTGTTGACTTGGACACCCACTACTCAAGGGTAAAAGATGCTTTCAATTCTCTCTCGTTTTGCTACATATGTATTCTGGATATTTGACTGGTTAAGAAAACTGATTTATTTGGAATTGTTGGTAATGCAATAAGAATTTGCCCGAGCTGCAGTTGGCATCTTTGCTACTTTCCATATTAAGAGTTCCCTGGCTCTAACATGAATTTTTGATATTCAGTTGAAAACAATCTTGATATACATTTCACATCTTCTAAGCTCTCATTTATATTTACTAATTTTAAACTACAAATACAATTTCATTCTTAGCTAACTCATGCAAATTCACTATGAATATGATACGCAGGAGTATCTTGAAGAATATGTTGGACCTAATACCAGAAGAACAATCTTATATCAAGTAAGAAATGTTAAAGCTATCAATCTTGACTGCCCGTTGCATTATAATTTTATTGAGAATTGAAAGTAGGTAAACTGATTTTACCATAATAAATTTGCATTAAGATGGTGCTAATTTCACTTCTGGTGGATTGTTTGATTTCCCTGATCTATTGGACACATGTTATTGCACTAAAACAACTACATGACAATAGAATTAAGCAGGGCTTAAGGTAAATTAATCTGATCAGCTAGTTGTAGAGTTTAGGCATGCCTACACAAGTTTTTGTAGTCAAAATCTCTCTTCTGGTTTGGCACATATTCTATTTGATGACTCTTTTCTTTTTCTTTTTCTTTTTTTTTTTTCCTTTTCTTTTTTCCTCTGAGCTCTGTTTGTTGATGACTCAGAAATGTGTATTATCATTCTTTAAATGATGCTTACATATGTATCTTACAACTTATAAGTTGCGTCTCAATGACTTTCCTTCACCCATTGTTGTACTTGTTTACAAACATCACCATTGAAGTACTGAGATCAAACATAGAGTTGGACCTGGGAGTCTGGGTCTGTCAGCTTCTGAAAGAACTGTATTTTAATAGCAAATCATCCATGATTAATTGTTCATAGACTTTAAAATAAGATGTCCCTACCTTGACATTTGACCTTTGTGCTACAGGAATATGTAAAAGGTATATCAGCAACTGGAATGCAGTCTAACAATGGTTTTGACGGTCAACTTAATGCTTGCTGGACACATAAAATGACACAAGCAGAAATTGAATTGATCCGTTCCGCCGGATTTCTTGTTTCAGTCATTCATGGCAGGTGCGCAGCCATATTTTCAATGTGAATTTTTTTTTTCTAGGTGTATTTTCTGTATGAATTAATCACATTCTACTAACCCCTTTTCTTTATTGTGCTTGAGCATGGTCATTATTTTCTATGTGTGCTGTATCAAGACAATATTATTCTTTTCATATGAGTACTGAGCATATCTAGCATATTCAAGTTCTTAAGCTTAAAATGAGATGGATTTTAGAATATCTAACTTTTATGTTCATTGATACTCAAGACTACTCTCTGAATGTATAGGCATGATATAATTGCTCGAATATATTGCGGGAGGAAACTTGCAGAGAAGCTGCAGCCTGTTGCTAGGATGATAGAACTTCATGGAGGTCATCTAGTGAGCCATGAGAGGGCTGAAGAGGTATTTTTCATCTGTAGTTGATTAGATTATGATAAAGCAGGTCATGGGATTATGGCATGGTGAAAATCTAAGTCAATAGTATTCCAATAATCCGTAGAATTTAATCCCAATGCTTTTGAGATCTACTTCCCATGACTTGATTTGACTGTACTTGCCAAGAAAAAGGGGACCTAAATACTTTACTTTCCCCCCAAAATTACAGGTCAATCAAGCACTGTTTGAGTTGATGGAGGCATCAGAAGTGAAGAAGATGAAGCCTAGTGTTTGGACTAATATGCCAAAGAAAAGCTCTGGTAAGTATTGCACACTGAAGACAAAAGCCTCTCTCTCTCTCTCTCTCCTTTCCTTTGACTAGAATGACATCATGACCTTCAGCCGTAATTCTGGATTCATGAGTCAGTAATCACAAGAGTACCAATCTTCCTACTCACATAAACATGGTCCCACGTGTGGAGGCCATGGATAGACGGGCGTGCATGTGAGTAGGAAGTTAGTACCGTATGAGTACCAAATAATTGCAGATAGCGCTTCAGGGTATATCCAACTAAGGTGCTTTAGCGTTTCTTATTAATATTGTGGATAAAGTGAACTGGAAATATAACCAGATGCCATGAAATCACCTCGCTGTAGTTGCTTCACGAATCCTTAATTTCAGCATGTTGTGAAAAATCTAGCCGCCAACCTGAGTTACTGCTCAGGGTTGTACCATAATTAGAGGTTCAGTCTTTATAGCTTATGGGGTTTAATGGAGCCGGTTTTGCCTGATTGGAATTGTTTGATTTCCCCCAAATGACAATTTGTTTTGCTGAATCTAGCTGCTAACTAAAACTATGCTATGCTGATAAACCTAGATCACATAGAAGTCAAAGTGAAATGCTGTATCACATATCCACCACTGAATCATCTACCTTCTGTTTTGTGATCATGTGTTGATATGTGCTGTTCTTTTTCGCAGGGTGGATAGGGACAAGGATGGCATTAATGAGAACAAACACAGAGGGTGGAAGTAATGCCTCTCTCGTGTTTTATTACTTGCTATCAAAACTGCAGCTTTGCGTGTTGTTCCTCTTTGGTCTCTTTGTTGTGTTATTCGAGTATGGACGGAGGGCTATAAGAAGTTTAAAACCTGTTAAAGTTGGAACTTCCCTTACACTAGAGAACAGTCAATGAACCCTTGTTTCTTACTGGTAATCCTCTGCTCTGAGACTCTATCTCTCTTTTTCCCTTGTTTAAGAGCATAAATAAGAGAAGCTCAACAGTTTTTTTCGTTCTTTTGCAGGGTTAATTGATTTGTCACCCATTTCCCTATACGAAGTCAACCAAGTGATGAATACACTGGATTCTTCAACATTTTTTAATAAGATGAGAGGCTTATGTGTTCGGCAAATCTACAGCTTCAAAGCTGTTTGGAGGCACAAATGGTGGGAGATTGGAACAACCAATATTTAGGCAGATCCTTCTCCCCGTGCCATTGGTTCATGTTTTCTTACAAAAGATGATGATAACAAATCCCTCTGTATCTACAACAAACTCTTTACTCCCTACACCTATTGAGGTGCAATTCAAATGAGAAAACGTTTAATGAGTCTTTTAAGGGCTCATTTGGGTGCCTAATTTAATTCAATTTTATTTGATTTTTTATTGACTTTATGGATACTGAAAAAAAAAAAAATTAGAATTATGTTTGGATAATTTAGAAAAAAAAAAAAAAAGTTTGAGTAGATGAATATATTTAAAAAAAGTATAATTAAAAATGAATAAAATAAATATTTTAATTTAAAAAAAAAATGAAAGAAAATATATATATATTTGGGATGGTTTCGAACCACCCCTAGATGTGGTCAAGTCACCCCCAAGCAATCTTGGGGGTGGCCAAGCCACTTTCAACCACTGTTTGATGGTGATTTTGCTATTCCAGTTTTTTTTTTTAAATATATATATATAATTTTTATATAATTTTTTTAAGTTTGGTTGAATAAATTTGAGTGAAAGAAAATGTTGACTTTCGAAAAAAATAAATAAAGGACTTCCCAAACAAGGCTTTAGTTTCAAATCCTTCTGCTTCTGCCTCTTGAGAAACAGAATAAATCAGTCTTGTAATCTCTACGACATAAATGTTAGTTGTGTAAACTACAAGTAACATGCTTTACCTGGTTGATGGAACTTAAACAACCAACTCTATCCACCAAAAAAAAAAAAGATAAAAAAAGGCATCAAGCTGTGCCAGAGAATACTTGATTCTGGTGATTCAATCATGTCCTCCATGTTATGGTGGATTAAACTAAAGGGTTCAATACTACTACACTACAACATGTTATTGTCATCCCAGTTTTGGTTCAAAGAAAAACAGTTGTAAGGAAAGGAGAGACTGCAACATTAAATAGTAGATACACAGTAGAGAGAGAGAGAGAGAGAGAGAACGTGCCTGACACTTCTTTCTGAGAGTTGAACATCGCATCCCTTGAGACTCTGCTACTGTTCTTTGCTTGAGAAGGTGAATAGAGAAATCAGAAATGAAAGCAAGAAAGAAAATTTCAGAGAGAGAGAGAGAGACGGAGAGAATCTCCCTCAAAAGCAGAATAATATACCCTCCTAACCTATGCTTTACAAGAATGATATGGTCATGTACGACCCTCTCGGTCATCAGTTATGCCAAATATGCCGCGGGAATATACGAATATGCCTGCGGGACACTGCAAGCCGAGCAAGTAATCTACCCTTTCTCATGTTTTTGAAGTTTACGGGTTACGGACATACAGTGTTTCATGTTAGTGGTCCAGCCCCAGCCTAAATGTTTTTTTTTTTTATTTGCTAAATGACATTTTTTTTTTTCAAGGAGAAAATACATCTGCTCCTTGACCACCACCATATTTACAAATTACAATGTCATTTTCAATTAATGTTTTAATTTTCGCAATATATTCCTAATTTACCAGTTGCAATGTTTTGTCAAATAGATATAAATTTATACTAGGTAATTAGGGATGCTTTTTTTAATTATTATTTTAAAAAAAATTTGAGGGCAAGCAAAAGGCAACTCTCTACTTAGACTAAAGAAGTTTTTAGGCGAGTCAGAGGACTCACAATGAGCTCTCTAAATATAATTTTTTTCTAAATTTTTAACAAAAAACACAAAAACTTTTATTTAACCGACTTTCTATCAAATGTTAAATTTAACATATGTCATAATCTCTTTAAATCTAAAGAGTCAAAAAGTAAATGTTAAAACTTTTTTTAATATTTATTTATCAAGTGAATGTTTATTTAAATAGTATTGGCTATCCTTTTGATAGATTGACTACATAAACAATATTTATTTAAAGTAAAGAGACATTTAAAGAGTTTATTATTTAGTAGTTTAAAAAAGTGATTAGCTAAATCTTTTAAAGTAAAATTTTAAAATTAAATGTAAAAAATTTTTTTAAAAAAATTCATTGTGAATGCGCTTAGGAGTCGTTTGTTCCCTCTTTGCCTTTGGCTCCGCTATTGTGGATTAATGTCACTGTGTCAGTTGAGAGCTAGAAGTTCAATTTTGTGTAAAAATACTTTTGGAGTCATTCCTAGGGTTCTATCTGACCCAATAATTGTTCAATACATGTAGAATAGAGAAAAATAAAAAATAAAAAATTGTTCAATACATGTGAGACAAGTCACAAGAGAACCGCACATATCTGAAAAAGTAATCCATGTGATACTCCGAACACCTTTATCATGAAAACAAACATAACATCTACAGTTTATTATGAAAATGCATAATATCTATAATTGTAAAATAGAATTCATAACAATCAAGTTAGACCAAAATTATGAATTTAAATTCACGTGATGGAAACTATGGTCTCTATTCGTGTTTGTGTGTTGAATTTGGGTCATGTTGAAGTGTAGATATAAAATTATAAAGATTAATCATAACTGTAACTCACTAATTATAATTCGAATCATTTAATTAAATGAGTCAAACTCATAAATTATAATTCGTTAATTTCATATTTGATTCGTATCAAGTTTACGAATCGTGTAAAAAATTGATAACCTAACAACAAAACAACTTTCTCTGCTTACATAAAACTAAGCTTTTGCATAGAAATCCATAGTCATGGACAAAGCTACAATAACCCATATCCAAATAGTCCAAGAAAGTGTCTAGAAAGCTGGTAATTTTCTTGGTCCTTTGCCAATTGTATTTCAAACATTAACTTAGTTTTAAATTCATTTTAAAGTTGAAAAGCTATTAAAGTATATAAATGTGTCAACTTTCGTGCACATATTTTAGCTAAATAAGTGGCAACCAATCTAGTTTTTTGTAATATTCTCATAGAATTTTTTCATTATCTCTTCCATCCGGATAAAAAATAGGAAAAATTCTCTCCTGTGGCCCATTTTGCCCGTATTGAATTCTACAAAAAAAAAAAAGTCCAAAATACCAAATCCCCATATCTGCGACGACGCCGTATAATTCATCTTGACCCCTCCTACGTCTTTTTGGGGGAGCTCCGCTCCCATTCGTTGAGCTCCAGTTTCTCCCATTTTTAAATGGACAAAAGCCACGTGTGTTAAAAAAAAAAAATCTGAAGGTTTGCCCTGAAACCCTGAATCTTTGTGGCACACTACACTTGCCGTTCACTTCTTCTGCAGAGACTTAGAGACCGTGGCTGCTACAGTTGCTGACATGGCAGGCCTCCAAACCCAATGGGAGTTCAGCTGGTTACTCTTTCTCTCTCTCTACTCTGAATTCTTGTTCTGATTGTATGTGTATTTGAATCATTGTGATATATAACTCAGTGTCAATTGGTTGAGTCCGGGTTTTGATTTTTTGGGGTTGTGTGGATGAAAGAAGTTAGCTTTTCAGCGTTTTCTTCAATTTATGTTCTTAAAGTAGGGATATTGATTGCCAAACCAATTATGGGTATGATTCACCTTTATTCATATCTGCGTGGATTTAACGCAATTTTGCTTGGTAGTCTAATCTGCTGGGTCGGACATAATGTGGGTTTTTTTTTTTTTTTTAATAAATATGGTTATTTGATTTGATATAAATTGAATTTTAAATATATATTATTTATCATATAAATTTTATCCTTGTATTTATTTATCATATAAATTCTGGTACGCGTCTAGGCTGCGGGGTCATTCTTCTCCAATTTTTTTCACCTTGAGTTTTTACTCATGTCATTCCTAGTTTGTTCAGTGGCTTTGTTCAGGACAGAAATACTTAGGAATTGAGGAACGAATCAGTTAAAGTGTTGTCTGAAAGACATGTAATTGTAGCAGTAAAACTGGGTTAGAATCCCAGGGTACTTCTGAAGATTTGCAAGAATGAAACTGCCCCCTCCCTCGGGTTGTTGGGGGGGGGGCTGTGTTTAAGATTCTTAAGATAAGTAGATAATGGCATACATCCTATTGTAGGTACAAATCATGTAGCTAGGAGATTCTATACCTTTAATGACCTAATGAATACTTAAATCGTCAAGGCCATTTCTCTGTGGGAATATGGAGATTATGGATTCCTTTGTTCATTGGTCACGGCATATTTACTTCTTTAACATGATGTTAAGGTTCACTTTATGTACCTTGGAGGATTTCTTTCCCAGGATGTTAATTACAAAATGAAATATAATCTGCAGTGACTTGGAAGTGGACTATGAGTCAGAGGAGAATGCTTCCATGGTCTATGCAGCATTAGATGTTGATAAGGAGGTGATCCTTCATGATGCTCAAACCATTTTTCTTTTCTTTTATTTGGGAAAAAACTAGGTTCTTATACAATTACATTTCTTATTGCAGTTGCAGCCAGACAAAGTGAAAAGGCAGATGTCAGTGTCTAACGGAAAGCTTATGGTGTAAGCTTCCTCTCTTTAAGAATTATCAGCTGAAAACATCTTTATTAAAGATTTCATTTTAAATATGAAAATATTGAGGAGTAAAAATATATTTTGTGTTAACGGTTAATTTTGTAACTATTCTATGTTGCACTATAATGTATTGATTAATTTTGTGAGAAATTATCAGCAAAGAAAAAAGGAAGTTGATATTCAGAAAAATAAGCTGGATACAAGAATATATCATTTGAAAAGGCAGGGTCAAATTCAGTATGCGTGGTTGTATTAGTTGTCTGCTATATTTGTTGTTATTTTAATTTATAAGAGCCCTATGATATCTTACCTCACTGCTCATCTGTCTTTCTGATACAGACACTTTGAGGCTGTTGAGGCTAGATTTCTTCGTGCATCATTTAGTGCTTTTGTAGACGTCCTTACGCTAGCCACAAAAACGATTGAAGAATTTGGACAAGGAATGGAATTGTGACATCCATTTATTATTGACCAACTGGCACTGATGATTTTTCTGTAAAATTGATCAATATTTGGCGTTTGTGATGTCTTCTTGAACCTTGGGCTGTAGTTAGACTCTTTGGTTATGATTTATGAAAATGCCCATTTGATGTAAGATGCAGTAGTATTGTGTTTTACTTTTGAGTGATAATCAGTTGTTGATGATTTCTTGAAAGCATGAACTAGCTCTAACACATACACAGTTTGATCTTTATCAAAGAAGGGAGGGAATAAGGAAAACTGGAATAGACAGTTTGATATCTGAGGAATTCTGGAGATAACCGGATGAGAGTTTATTTAAACATTACCGAAAATGCTATTCTCTTGATTTTGTATGCTGTCTCCCCATGGTAATTGTTCTGATGGGCTACTCTTGAGATTGGCATGCGAATGACCATTGAATTATGTTGAAATTTTAGAGAAACTGAGGTACTCAGCCTGAATGGCATTGCTCCAGATGATTGTAGAATCTGGTTTGCTAGATGATTAAAATCCATAGCCCAACTTTACCCGGATTCGGATCCGGATATCTGGTAATTTGTTGCTCAGATCGTTATTCGGGTTGTCAATGTGAGTCTTCAATACTTATAAAAAAAAAAAAAAAGTGAAGTCTCTATTGTGGACAGTCCAAAATTTGCTTGGCAAGTGAGTTTTATATTAACTTTTTCAAATTTGCTATTTGAACGACTAGCAACCTAAATAGCAAAATTATTGAGAATCTCTATCTGACTTTACCCAGGTTGTTGGCTGCAATTATTTGTCATACTTGGGGACAATCTCCTGCTTGTGGGATCTACCACAATGATTCATTCTACAACCACAATGATTCAACCCTCAAATTAAGTCCAAAAATTCACCAAAGAATTGGCGGATTATCACTTAATTCAATGAATAGATATATGATGAATAAAAATCCAAAGAAAGGTGTGTCTTTTAATTAAAAAAATTAAAAGCATAAACGTTTTATTCTACTTTTAATAGGAATTCTGCCACGTGCAATTTTATACATCAAACCCATCAACAAGCTTACATGTGTCCTCTCTAACAAAATTCGTCCCAAATTTCTATTGTCTTTAAAAAGTAAATTGCTAAAAAAAAAATAACAAAGAAAAAAAATATTACAATAAAAAAGAATTAACAAAGGCTGATAGTGAGCCATCAGAAGAAGTGCCACCAACAAAAAGAAAAAGAAATGCTACATACATTCTCAACTCTATACTTTCAAGTGCATTCTCTGGCGTGATATTGAAAATCACCATGATGATTCATTCAAAATGAAATTGTGATTTTCAATACCACATTAAGGAGTACACTTGGTAGTGTGAAGTTGAGAGTACGTGTAATTTTTCTCCAAGCAGAAGAAGGGTAAAGGTTGCTCCTCCATTAAGGGTGCAGGCACCACCCCCCACAACTTCCTTTTTTGTACTTTTTTTTTTATTATTTTCTTTCCTTTCTTGGTAAATTGGAAAGTTTCAAATGAATTCCGTTTAAAAAAGACACGTGGAAGCCTGTTGGTGGTTCTGGTATGCAAAATTACACGTGGTAAACTCCCATTAAAAATATAATAAGTATTTAGACAAATGATCTATTTGTCATGTGGGTAAAACTCAAGGGACTTAATTGACAAAATACAAAATGAATGGAGCAATTGATCATATCGACAAAACTTGAAAGAAATAACTTAATAAGTTACCCTTTCTGGAAATGAAATTGGATTGTGACATTCTTCCAACTAGGAATATGTCTATAGAAGGAGCTGAGAAATGCATTTCTTTTTTCTAAGCTGAAAAATGTAATTTTAATCTGTTTGATAGGGTACTCAACCTTTATGCAATTATTGGAACTTTTGTTTAGAAGGGGTCTCTCTAATCATAATTCCCATCAACAAAGACAGAATTTTTTTCAGATTAGAACTTTGCTCCTATCATTGGGATATTCATTAGCATTTCCAATTTTTTCGAAGTTGGACAGAAAACCTTCAAAAGTGCTAATTTCATAGCACACTAGCTTGCTAAGTGGACTACTTCCCATAGAATTTTTGGAAGCATTCTCAATTATTCCCCTTTTCTTTCTTCTATTCCTATTGACAATGGAAAAAGACACCCCTTGTAACTTTCCCCTTTCCTGTATTACTTAAAAAAAAATAAAGAACTAATGCTCTTATAATGCAAGTATTACTTAAAAAAAAATAAAAAAAAATAATGGTCTTATAATGCAAGAACTGATCTTACCATATACAAACTTCAAACACAACAAAAAGGACCAACCTTCCTCAAGATCAAAATATGATTGGGCTCCACATTATACATTTTCAACAAAGAAAAAATGTCATACATAATATTGACCAAATACATTACTGCAAGGTACATATTATCAATTAAATTTCTTGAGGGTTCCAAAGAAAAGGGGGGAAGAAAAAAGAGAGAGTACTTTACTGTATAAATCTACCACTTAGAGAAGGAAAAGATACAAAAGGAGTATCAAAGAAAAGGGCAAAACTGAAAACAAAAGTCCAGAGTCCTAGCCCTGCTCCTATGGCTTCCTTCTCAGTCCATTGTATTCCCTTTTTTCAGTATTCATCCAAGTAAGTGTATAGCGTGTCATCTTTCTTGGACTTGCGCCGGCTAAGCAAGGCTTTCAAGAGACGTTTACTCTTGCTAGGGTATTGTTCAACCTCTTTGCCATTTTCTCTTTCCGCAGGTAATCGCATTGAAGCTGATTTTCGAGGCTCTGAAGGGTACTGATACAAGTATAAAAAAAAAAATTTAACGTTTCCAGTTTACAGTAAAAGAGGAGATAATTATCTTTTCCCTTTTCTCTTTTTTTTTTTTGGGGGGGGGGGGAGGGAGGGAAGAAGTTGCAGGGAACTTATGGGATTACTGAAAAGATAGGCACATTTCAGATATTCAGAAAAATGGCAAACAACTATGTACTCACCCGTCTTCTTGCATTAAGATTTGGAGTGGTCGGCCTACTTGAGTTTGGTGTAGTTGGCCGAATTGAATTTGGGGTCATTGGCCTATTTGAAAGAGATCCAGAACGTAAAAGTGGAAACCGATATGGTGAAACTGTTCTCTTCTCTGATTTTTAGGTAAACATCATTTGTAGAATGATATTAGAAGATATATACATATAAGCAAGCTCATATTTAGAGGGGAAAAAAAAAAAACGAAAAAAAGTACATTAATAAGATTTATAGATGTCATAGTTCATTCATACACACCTAATTCTTTTTTGGGCATGGTAGAAGTAAAGGAAAAAATTGCAGATCGTTGGGAAGATCGTGGAGAAGGTGACGGTGAACGGCCTCTACTGCATGAAACATTACCTAGATTATTGTGATCCTCATAACAAAATGAATCAGGTTACCAAATTTATGCATAGCAAGATATAACATTAGTATTTACCTGACCGTAGATGATGGGGTTTCTCTAATTGTAGCTCGAACAGCTTTGGAAATCAATCAGATTACAAGAAGAATTATATTATGTTAGTCGTGACCATGATATTTGAAATGAAAAAGAACATGAGATAAAGCATGCTACCATTCCTAAATTGATGCCATTCATCTTCATCATCTAGGCTGCAACCCTTGGTATGATTGGCACCATGCATGGTCTCCCCAGCTGAAATGAATTCAAGAGATAGTAAGCAGCCAAGATCCATTGTTTCCAAATTTCTAAAGAACTGATGAGGCCAAAAAAAAGAGGAAAAATTGCATTGAAAATATCAAAAAGATAAAAAGGAGAAGTATATATTTGCCTGGCAAGATGTACCGCTTGCGGTACTTAGGAGTATTTATCACCAGTGACTGTTGGGAAAGGCCTTCATGATCAATATACGTTTGGCATGTCCGCAATCTCTAACATACCACATCAAAGTAAAAATGAAAGTGAATACCGTGTGCATTTTGCTTTCTTTAGAGTGAGAAGTATAGCTAGTGACAAAAATGGTGTATAGTATGGTGCAATCATCAACTCACTTATGTCTAGTAATGACAGTATTGATATGGGAAACAAACAATGCTACTAAATGGTTCATGCATGGCTTATTTTTGGGTAACAATCATTTATAACTTGCCTATCAAATCCCACATCTGAGGGTCGCTATCAATGTTTTGGTAAGAGAATCAACAGCAGAGCCCCAATATCCAAATATAATGATAATTGGCCATATGTTTAAACAACATTCTATCCGGGTCAGCTTCAATTTTCAGTGGCTTGGAGCAAAAGAAAAAAAAAATGGCTTGGTGGCCATATTTAATTTAGGGAATGGGTTGGACTATTTGCAAACAGGTTTAATGGTCATATTCAGTATGAGTAGGCTGACACAGAAAGATGGACAATGCCTTCAAATTAAAAAAGGAAGGCTTTTAAAATGATATGGTTTATCTTTACTTAGTACAATGTGCAGAACTCTTTCTAACTTTTAAAGCAAGAAGCAACTATTTGACAATCTGTGCCAGCCTAGTGCCATAGTGTCACTTATATGCTTTTCAGCCCTAATCATCTAAAGCAACTCACCTCTTGGCCTCCCCACCAGAGAAAATGGCCACTTCAAACAATGAAAATTCTTGTATTCATTTCTGTTATTTCCTTGTAATTGTATTCAAGGTATCCTGGTATCATATTTTCCGCATTGAAACAATTCATATTTTCTGGTAATTAGACTTATAATTCAGACAGACAAGTATATAGTAGGATAGCAATGTAAATTTCCTAAAGCAGTTACTAATCTAGAACATCAAGATAAATTTTATGTTTGATATGATATGTCACTTCACTTAATGTGGTACAAGAAAGTGAAGTGGTACAAGAGCCCCTTGACCAATAATTCATTTCCATTATTTTAGAAATGTAGAAAACATGAATCTCCCAAAGGAAACAACTTCTCTTTGCCAAACACAAGGCTTTACCAAAACTAAACACCGACTTATAATGTATCTAAACTGTTGTTTGGGCTGTTTTAGTCTTCCTAACTGACTTTTTCTTTTTCTTTTTCCTTTTTTTACTGTATTCCTAACTCACATGACTGGGTTCAAGCTTCCTAAAATAGAAACTGCCTTTTTACTAAGGAATAGCTGAACTAGGCAACATAAAAAGAGAACCAATTTACGAGATCCTCCTTGAATACAAATGGGAACTATTTATCTTCCACTAAAGGTGCGTTTGGGATTGCGATTTCGTAGGCAATAAGTGCGATTTTAAACCAAATCGCAAAAATTGGATTGTTTGGGAACAGCGTTTTTAAAAAATTGCGATTTGAAAACGCAAAAAATCTGCGTTTTCAAATCGTAGAATGGGGTGCTTTTTTGAAAACTCAGAATTTTAAAAGTTAAACTGCGATTTTAAAGGTCAAACTGCGATTTTGTCAAACACTTAACAACGTTTTCAAAAATCACATTTTCAAATCGCACTTTTTGAAATCATAATCCCAAACGGACCCTAAATCCCAGCAAAATCAATTTCCACTCGGCTTTAGAAATCAAAACTCATCATTCCAAGTATGTTCAAAATAAACTCAAGGTAAATTCATAGATCTTTACCTTAATGATTGCTGATGAGCACCCCTACCACAAATGTCTATACAAGGTTTTTTAAAGATATCTAACTGATTATAGAAACAATCCAAGCTCACCTGTTCGATGCAAGATACACGGAGATCCGTTCCAGAAACTTCATCAACCTTCTCTTCCAAGAGATCATTAACCTTATATGTAACAGAACCCAAATGGTCCACAGTATTTACAAGAGCCTTAATGGCATAATCTTTTAATGTTTCTACCACTCTGCATATATAGGAGGGTGTTTCTTTCAGAAAAGATATTAACAGGAAAAGAATAGAAAGGAAATGCCACTTGAAAACACCAGCAGTAATGAATCAGGTTGACTCACATCTGTTTTTGGTCATCATTGGTGTATGATAATTCAAAATACTCGGCTGCAGAGTATAACTGTGTTCTCAGATTTTTCAGATCCTGAACAACCATATGATATAAGAAAATAGAGTTGCAAAAATAAAACTTTAAGAAGCATGATTTCATGAACTTTAAATTTCTGGTAAGGCAAAAAAAATTGCTGCAAATTTATTCCCCAACGACTAAAGGGGTGCACCAAAATTCCAGTATTTGCAGTTAAAGGAAGATCAAAAAGCTAAATGGATTTAATTTGCAAGGCTGATTACTGATCGATAAACTGTTAAAAAAAAAAAAGGAACAGGAGTACCTTGAGACTGTCAGAGAAGAGCAAGCTCTGCTGCATGGAAACCTCATCAAAATTAGATGATTCTTGTGGAACGGGCGTTGTAAAAGATGCAGTCATCGTCCCCATGGAAGAGAAATTGGAACTCAGAGTTCCTTATCCTGCAACAACCAAGTTGACCATTTTAGTATCAAAGTATAAAAAAAAATGACAACAATTACAGGGAAAAGCAAGAGCTAGAATAGAAACCATTCCAGTTTTGAACTTCAACAAATTGTCATCTCTTAATTCAGGAAGAAAAAAAATGCTTTCTTCTAAGAGCTCAACTTTATAAAAGCATTAAAATCCTGATAATTTGAATTAGAAAAGCCCAATGAAATCAATGATTAAAGCAGCAAATGTGGCAGTGCGTGTAGGGCGGAGAGAGAGAGTTTGAAGACAAAATCAAAACCCCATTCAACCCTAAGAGTAATTATTACAGAAAAAAAAACCCCCCAAAAGGATCACAGAGAAAGAGGTGGGGGGGTTCACAACTTACTGTCAATAAAATACCAGAAGGCTGTATTTTAATGAAACATTTCGCTGTATCTGAGATAATAGAAGAAAATCCAACAGAATAAAACAGGTAGTGCTTCGCAACAACTCTGCAACTATCCCAGAGACTAATAAACTAAACACTGATATTCCATACCAACGCAAAAAGCGCATTTTGTCTGAATCTTCACCAATACTCTCGTTTGTACTAAAATTAAAAAAGAAACCCACATAAAGTACAAGACAACCAATCCTTAAAAACATCAAAAGCTGTAAAATTTCAAAACCCCTATTTTCAATTGGTGAGAGAACTGGGGGAAGAAAATAAAATCTCATGCAAAATGAAAATAAAAAATAAAAAATTGATGGGCTGAGCTTGGGCCAATATGTTTTCCTTTCTCATAGTTTCCCAGCAACCAACCAGAGATACAACAAAATGAAAACCAAGTGCGTAAGCGAATTTGAATAGACTAACCTGGAGTTTCTTGCACCAAACTTCCTCAAACCCCACTTCCAGTTTAAAGCTTCAAAACTTGAAACTTTGAGGGCCAATTGTGAAACCCAAATGGCGAAGGCGCCTACAATTTAAAATAGGCAACTGTTTTGACAGTGACCAAAGTGGTTTTGGTATGAGATTTTGACTATACTAAAGAAAAACGACAACTTTGAATCGTGTCTATATCAGAAAATGCAAAGACTAGCAGACAGAGAGAGAGAAAGAGAGGAAAGTGTTGAAGGGAGGGACAAGCATCAAGGAGCGCACGTCTGTACGGGCAGGGAATCCGGAGCACTTAGAGCAAAAGTCTGCCCCTTTTGAAAGCAAAAACTGCTGGTCTCTCTTGCAAGCTTACTTCCCTCCATCATAGCCATCAGGTGGGTCCTGCTTCTTTTATTTTTTTCCTTGGTAGGGTGGGTCCTCTAATTCCTATAAGATGAGACTGAGCTACACAATGAACACTGTTTGCTTCCTTCCCAACAAAAAAGAAATATTGTTTGGTTCTTCATCACCTCATCTCTTTATTGGGTCTCCCACATGTTGTGGACAATGTGGAGGGGCTTGATGATGGATAGGTTTTAACAAACACTTTAATTCCTTTTCTTGTTTTATTAAAATCAAGGCAAAAAAGAAAAAAGAAAAAAAATCATTGATTGGGTCTCCCACATATTGTGGACAATGTGGAGGGGCTTGATGATGGATAGGTTTTAACAAACACTTTAATTCCTTTTCTTGTTTTATTAAAATCAAAGCAAAAAAAGAAAAAAAATCTTTGGTTATATATATATAAATATATAAAACTCTTTGTATTTTGTCTTTTGTTTTATATTTTTAAAACAAAAATATTAACAAACAATTCGAGATACAAGTTTACGATATATGATAAAAGCTCTCTTTTTAAAAAAAAAAAAAAAAAACCGAAAATACAAAATAGTTTTCACTTTTATATTACATTAGAACAATTTGTCAAATAAAAAACATAAAATATATGATAAAACACATTAACAAACAAACCTAATATTTAATTATTTGATTTTAGTATTTTCAATTCAATTCTTTTAGGATAAAATTTATGTGAAATCATATTAATATTCCATATTAATGTAAAATATCAAGATGCATCATCCATATGTATCATTGCAACATATAACACATTTTCATTAGTTTCTAACATTTGATCTAATAATTGAGTTCTTGCACAGCTAATGTATTGAATGAAACCTATTAACTGATATATTAAAATCTTAAGTAGATTTGTTTATGTAAGAAAACATAAAGAATTTACCCTATTATTGTCTTTTTTTCCGTTTTAATTCTACCATACGCTTGAAGAACAATTTACAATTCGTTGTTCATAAGAAGTATCCAAAAGATTCTCCTCATAAAAATAGATGACACTTAATTATTGATTATAGGGTTTTACACTGTTAAATACTACAAGGGAGTTCCTTTAAATTTCTTCAAATTTGTGGGTTAAAGTTTTGATATTATGACCACTTGAGAGAGTTAGAGATTTTCTTAGTAAAAAAAAAAAAAGGATAATGGCATTGACATGAATGTCATGGGTCTTTTTGCTTCTTATATTAACAAATGATATTTGTTTAATTCAGTTTATTAAATTAATATATATTTTAAAAATATGTTATTTTTATATATGTTTTTAATAAAATTAATAAAACAAATAATTTTTATATGCCTTTTTAATAATACATGTTTATGGACGGAAGAAAACTAATTTATTTACAAAATTTCCATCATTTTAAATTGTTTTTAGGATTGAATTGAGAGGAAGTTGAATATAATTACGTACATTAGAGAAGGCCACATTTGGGAAGTACACAAAAAAGGGGCGTGGTTTACAATGTGCTACCGACCACGTATGGCCATTTCCATGTGTTTTTCTACTGTAGTCAAATCTTTTCAATTCCTTTCTTGGGTCCCATCTTTTGCCTTTTCCCACTTATTACGGGGAAGACGATAACCGTCCGATTTAATTGAAAAAAAAAAAAGGGTCTGATTTAATGTAGCCCTGTGGTGAGGGATATGTAGCCCCACGCGCATTATCTGCAAGTTGGCCACTCACAGCCCGACCCCGCACTCTCCAGTATGTGTGCCCTTCCAAGGCACGCGAGGTTGATAGAGAGTCAGAGACGGCACCTTCTTAAACTCCATCCCATGTACGTCCACGCGCCTGTCCAAGAGCCCTAGGCCCTATATTACCAAAAAAAAAACCTTCCCTCTCATGGCCAAAAAATGGAATTGAGAACTCCCCGCGATTTGTCTCACAAAACCATCTTGAATGCTAAGTGAATTCCTGAAATTTGAATTCCTTTTAATTTTTAAGTTGATATAGCATGAAGATTAATTATCATCTCGATAATATTAGAGAATCAATTATGTAATAAAAATTCAATAGATTACTGCACATAAGCAAATTTGTGTGTGTGTGTGTTTTTTTTTTTCTATTCAAATTTGTGTATTATTCCTTAGGGTTTTACTTTCATGGAGGCGAAAAAACCTCTTTTGACTTTTATTTTCATCGGCATCAAAACAATCGAAAAAACAAAAAAATAAACCCTTCAACATCACCTCCATTAAAAGTGATTTCTGAGTTGTCTCTACTTTCAAAAAGGTCAATGTTAAAGTCAGTTAAAATAGTCAAAGCAGATAGATTAGTTCACTTAATTTTTTTTTTTTGTCATCTTCTCAAAATTGTTATGTTTTTATTTCAAATTATTTTTTAAATATTTATTAACTTAAGCATCAGAGCCATCTCATGTTAACCCACATCAATAAGCTCATTTGTTTATTTTTCTCAACTTTTTAACAGGCGATTCCGATTGATATTTTGGCACGAGAAAAACTGTCATAACACAATTAATCACCCAGGCAAAATCTACGATTTAATTGTTTAATATTGAGAGTGGTGCGAGGTATTAGACCGAAAATTTAATCGGTCAATTCTAAAGCTTTGGCCTTTACGCTTGGTAAACCTTATGGTAAGTTCGAAGTACCACCAAATCGTAAATGGTGAAGCCGGATAATTTGTATAAAAAAAAAAAAAAAAAATTTGAGATTTCTTCAAATTTCCTATCCAAACTGTACATGTGTGATGATGTTCTTAACTAAACACACAATATGGATCCATATCTTCTCAAATTCTCTATCCAAATTCCGTGTAATTCAAACAAAAAACAAGCATGAGATTCATCTATCCTTTTAGACTATCGGGACACGTGGACATTGAACCTGTCCTCTCTATGAGAATTGAGAACTGCCCTAATTACCGCCAATCTTATCCCTTAATAGAGAGTGAGCTCCACGTTCTTTGAAGAGGGTTAGGTAATCAATTATGTTGGCGAAAGACGTGACCCTGGAGTCACTCATGGTCACTTAAAATAAAGAAAAAAAAAAAAAGAAGAAGAAGAAGAAAAAAAGTCACTCATAGATTGGTCGAGCAATTGTGAAGACAGCAGCAGACTCCATCATAGAATTCGAAGTCTCCAATGCCCTCCCACCAATCATAACTCACATGCACTCCTTTTCTTCCATGCTCAACATGTTCAACACCTTCATGGACCCCTCCACTTAAAAAATTATTATTTTGTAGGAATATCTATCTGAAAAGAAAAATCAAATTAAAAAACTAGTTTATGGTAAGAATGTGCATTTACCAAAATTTGAAAATACTTTTTGTGTGGGAATATATTTGATCTAAATTCGAACTAAAAATTATCAAAGTTAGAAAAAATTCTTTAAACTAAAAAAAATTGCCAAATTAAAAAATAAGACCGGTTATATTACTTAAGGACATAAATTTATTACAAATTAGATTGTGAAAAACTCTTTGAATTCAGTATCTAAAATTATCGTTTGTCCCTTAACATATGAAAAGCACTCCAACATTTTTTTTTTAATAACCCTAATATTAAAAAAAAAAAAAGTGTTTTTCACTAACTAAAAAAAGCACAAGACACTTTTGGAAATTGGGTTGAAAAAATCCTACAACCCAATTTGTAAAAAATTTATATCTATTACTTAAAGCTGATTGCATAATACTTTGAACACTATGTGACAACTCATCAATACTAAGAACATTCTCATCCGGCTCCTTATTATAAGGATATCCCTATAGTAGGGAGTCAAAATAGATTTTTGACCATTTTATTGCTCACATCCGGCTCATTACTTTGAGGAAAAAAATAGGGAGCATAAAATGGCTTCCTACTAGTAGGGAGCCATTTCACTCCATACTCTTCTTTTTTATAATAAAATATTAGTTTCTCTCTCCTACTTTTTAATTTTATTTGTTTTCCCATTTTAGAGAAATAATTAAATTTTTTTAAAAATATTAATATTTAAATGAAAAAATCAAAGTGGATCCCTAAAGTAGAGAGCCGGATGTAGGTATTTAGAAAAAGTGGCTCTCTAAAGTAGAAAAAACTGATTTTACTTCCTACTTTGAGGATAAAAATAGAGAGCCGGATGAGAATGCTCTAACACTCTAAGGGCTTGATCCCCTTAATTTCAAGTCTAAATCTTATTTTGTTATATTTAGTAGTATTTATAATGTCATGTTATTTAAAATTAATTGACATGACAATATATTTATCATATGACAATATGAGAGATAGTACAACTTTAATTGCAAAACTCCTTAAAGCATCTCCAACAAAGGTTTTGAAAGTCTCACAGTAACTATATTTAATTAGTAAGAATATTTTTAAAACTCGAACAAACCTTTTAAAATGAAAGTTCACTGTAAGACATTTTATAATTTTTTTATTCTTTTTTTTTCTCTCCTTTCTCTTTCCCTCTCCTTCAACAAAAAAAGAAAGAAAACAAAAAATTATAAAAAAATATTAAAATATATTATTTAAAAAAAATAAATGATAGAATAGAGATGGCTGGAGTTTATATTGAAAAATTAGTAATTAAATTTAAAAAATACATAGATAGCTAAAATAAATTCTACTGTTGAAGATACTTTTACAAATGTATACATCTACTCTACAATAAAATAAAATAAATAAATAAAAAAACATCTTAATTGTGGGTCCTACAGCACAAAAATGAGAAAGGAATTAGGACCACAAATAATCTTAATTTTTCTTTGATGGAACGTTTGAACTTTTTGAATCCATGATTTGCAGTCGCATAGTCAAATTAGTTTTGATTTTGACAACAATAATCAGTGCCGTAATTGGTGGGTGTTGATGGGTCCCATGGAAGATTGGGAATGATTGTGCATTCTTATCTCGTGCGTACGTATTTCCTTGGGCTGCGGACGCCCCTAGCCGAGTCCTCCCCTAGCTTGGGCCAGGTCAGACCCAAAATAACTTGGGCCTCATTAATCTTCAAGTTTGTGTAGACTTGGGCTTAACCTTGATCATGGGCTTTAGCCTACTGAAGGCCCAATATCCTTATGGCTCCACAATGCAGCCTCTCCCCTCCCTTGGATACCCCTTTCCCTTCCAATATGATTTCACATTTATTAACTGAACTAGTGGACATCTAAATGTAAATATGGGTCAAAGAAGGCAAAACCCATATGAAGGAATCATGGCCCAAAGAAGCCCAAATCTATCAATTTGAAACCACATGTTCTTTATGGCTGTCATTATGGCCTAGACAAGGTCAAATATTGATCTCAAATAAAAGTGAAGAGTAGACAAAGTTTTCCATTAAATTAGGTGGGAGAATTTTTTTTTTAATTTAGACTATTAAATTGATATTTATTCTTAGAGTATATGGTTCTCACATGCATTTTTAACATCATCTACGGACATATGTTAATTTAATAAGTAGACTTTAAATAATTTTTCCCAACTTAGTTTAGAGGTAAACTTTTTCCATGAAGATTTAGGATTCAACTTGATGGTTTCATAAATGATTAAAAGGACCTTTTAGTTACACCTATAAATTAAGTAGAATTAGATATTTCAAAATATAGGTAATTTAATTTGAATTGAAAAGAATCCTAATCTCGGTCCTTCACGCACCAGTATGAAAGTGTATAGAGGATTTGCCATTTCACTTGAATTTGAGATAATTCTGATCCCCGTCTCTCATGAAAAAAAATACAAGAGATTTGCTATAGTTTTTTCATGGTCTATATTTAATTTCATTATATCTCTCTTTTTTTATAAAAAAAAAAAAACTTAAAATTAAATCCATATCATTGAAAAACTATCTCAGTCCTTCACGCACCAGTATAAAAGTATATAGAGGATTTGTCATTTCACTTGAATTTGAGATAATTCTGATCCAGTCTCTCACAAAAAAAAAATACAAGAGATTTGCTATAGTTTTTTCATGGTCTATATTTAATTTCATTATATCTCTTTTTTTTTATAAAAAAATTAAAATAAAAAAAAATAAAAAAACTTAAAATTAAATCTATACCATTGAAAAACTGTATATATATACACTTTCAAAATTAAATCTATACCATAAGAAAACTATCTATACATTTTTTTGTAAGATCAACTAAGCCAAATCCATCAATCACACGCCAAGATAAAGTAATGCGGCCAATTATAAGTTACAACCCTATATATGCGCATAATAAATTTCATATTGAAGCAACAAAAGCCGGAGCATTATATTCTACCGTTTTATTAGCCGCCCTCATTTTTCAGAATGTGGAGTAGGAATGGTAGGAGAAAGTACGCGCGGATAATGCTACATAAATTTTTATAGAAATTTTTTTAAAAATAATTTCCAAAAAATAATATAATACGTGTTCTTTAAGTAGGTAAAAGTACAATTTTTATTATAGCAGAAATTAGCTACAAACTGGTTTGTAGCAATTAGCTAAAACTAGTCTAATAAAATGACATGTGTCCTTTAACATGTCAGAAGCACATATTTTTTTAATAACATGTGCTTCTCACATTTTTTTTAATAACATTAATAAAAAACATGTGCTTCTCACATGCTAAAGGACACATGTCATTTTATTAGACTAGTTTGTAGCTAATTGCTACAAACAGTTTGTAGCTAATTTCTGTCCTTTTATTATTAATGCTATTAAAAAAAAAATACATATCACTTTTTAAAGGCCGAAAGTTATAGTGGCTCACACCATTAACTGATACATTATAAGAAATCCCTAAAACGGAATTAAGATAAAAATGATGAAGATGGTAATTGGTGAGTGAACTCGTGTACATTAATATCACAATTAATTCATTTTTATGCGATTTATGCTCTCAACCTCGATAATCGTGAGTAACCTCCTCTCACTATAAATATATTATATATATATTTTAATATCTTTGTCATGCATATATGTGTTGATGATGATATGCAAATATATATACTAACATTATGCATCGATGCGCCACATGCATAAG
Source organism: Betula pendula (assembly GCA_900184695.1). Lineage (NCBI taxonomy): Eukaryota > Viridiplantae > Streptophyta > Magnoliopsida > Fagales > Betulaceae > Betula > Betula pendula. The sequence goes on along the minus strand of FXXK01000097.1, from coordinate 188,058 downwards.
TAGAAATTTTAATTATTTTTTTCTTTTTAAGAAAAAAAAAATTGGGTCAAAAGAAGTTTTTCTATATGAATATAGCCTATTAATCTGAAATTGTTCTTAAATTAAATAATTATTAAATGTATTTTTAATAAAGTATATGAAAAAATGTACGTAAAAATTTTATCCTTCGTCCTTTTAAAAAAAAATAATAATAAAACTTTGTCCTACATGGGTCAAACAAGATTTTGTACGAATTCGTGTTTTATTTACGACATTGAAACCCAAAGGTGGACCCTGAATTTCTTGGACATGCAATGTTCTGTTCAATTGTAGGTTTCGATTTCTATGAGAAGAATATGACTCTGCGAGCAAAGCAATTTGCCACAATATAAATAGACGGTTTGAATTGTTTATGTGAATGTATGGAAGAGCATATAAAACTCACGTTTTCGGTTAGGCATAAAGTTGTTGTCCAAATTGGGTTAGATGGAAATTCTTTTATTTGTGTCTATTAAATTTATATATGTTCAAAATATAATAATGCTCATATGTATTTTTAATAGAGCATACAGAGATGGACTCATGGGGCTCAGAAGGTCATGACCCCTCTTAACCACCCTCCAACAAAAAATTGTTAAAAAATGTAACATACCATATTTTATCTCACTTTATTGATGTAACACTACCAATTATAACTTTTATTATGATGGCCTTCTTAAAAAAAATTCAATGCAATCCGGGCCTTTTAGAGTTATAGTTCCGCCTCTGAGAGCATGTGATTTTCACATATTTTTTGAATGAAAAATGCTATATATCACATTTTTATTTCACTTTGTTAATGTGATACTGTAAATTAGTCCTTAGATCTTTTTTGTTTTTGTTTTTCTTATAATAATGCCACATATTACACTATTATCTCATTTCTATTCCAGTGGGATGATGTGACAGTATTTATTAATTATTGAATTATTTTTTTAACAAGGACCGATAAACACTGCCACATTAGTCTAGTGAGATACAAGTGCAATATATAACATTATTTTTTTATTTTTTTATTTTTTATAAACAATGGCTAATTGAGAGTGCCACACGAGCAAAGTAGGATAAAAATGTAATATTTTAATAGACTGGAATAGAAATTAAAAAAAAAAAAAAAAAAAAAAAAACTTTATCCTTCAATATTGCTTCCCAAAATAAATAAGAAAGAAATAAGACATTTTTATGCGGAGCATGTATGCATGCATAATATACCATGTGAATGGAATGTTGCATGCATGTGTGTGAATCCAATCCAGAACAACAAAAAAAACAAAAAGAATAAGTTGCATCATTAATTAACTTGAATGGTGCAAAACCCCTTGTGTGATTGGTAATCGTTAACTAATTAATATGACATTTACTAGATTCCACCCAAAATGTAACCCCCCAAAGACGTGTGCACGAACTTCAATCCGTCTCCTTCCCAATATATACCTACTATTTTTTATTCGCTCTAACTCCAACTTTCTCTCTGCCACTCTCTCAAATGGATTCTACCCAACTAAACATTCCAAAGATTGAGAACCCATATGGGTTTGACTGGTTCCCTGAAGAACATTCTGAAAAGTAAGATACTACATTTGTCAGTAGCATTGCTTTATTTTATTTTATTTTATTATATATATATGTTCTTCAACTTCTTTTGCCCACTATATGCTTGTTAGGAATTATGGGGAAAAGATCATAGAAAAAATGTTAGTAAAATTTCGAAGGAAAGAAACCATTTCAACATTTTTTCCCCCTTATTTTGTTTATGATGAAAATTTTATATTTTGGGTTCGTTCTGCAGATTCTTAGAACTACCACCACTGGACAGTTTCTTCGACTTCGACCCTCTTCCGTTTCTGCAGAATACCAAGCAATTTGGTCTCACTGAGTTCCAAGACTTTGAAGATCCCAATTCTGACTTTTTCTCGGCAGAAAATAAGCTCCCATTTCTTTATGAAGACGTGGTGGTCGACCAAAAGCCTCTGAACTCCACGACAGAATTTTATACTATTGGTCATTATGGCAATCGTGGAAGTGACACGAGTGAATCTTCAATGGTAGTTCAGAGTGAATATGCGAGTTCATCAAGCAAGAGTGAGGAGGAAAAGAGGATCACAAGTGGTAGAAAGAAGTCAGCTGCGTTAGAGTTGGATGAGATACAGAAGTACTTTAACGTCCCAATAACCAAAGCAGCAAAGGAGATGAATGTGGGATTGACTGTGTTGAAGAAAAGGTGCAGAGAGCTTAACATCATGCGGTGGCCTCATAGGAAGATCAAGAGCTTGAAGTCCCTCATTAACAATGTTAAGGTACATTTTTGGTCTAGACAGGACAATATTGGTTACTCTGTGCTGTTGTCACCATTATGAGAACCTCCCAATAAGAATTCTAAATCAACTTTCAAGTTGACAGAACAAGTCCCAAACATATCCACATCCATTGTTTGTTAAAAAATTTTAGAGGGTGTTTTTTGTTTTTTGATTATGATGTGACATAAAAGTAAAATTAATTTTTAGAATTTTGCATGTTGAGTTGTTGATCAAAAAGTTGTCATAAGAAGTGTTGTCAAAAGAACCCTGGCACCCTGTAAAAGGGTCGTGGCTGTCACTCCATTTTACTGTTCTTGAAACGGATTTGTACGCAGATCAAGTCTAAGGCTAAAGAGAATTTTGTTGCCTTGCCTGGTAATGGTTAGACAAGACAATCGAAGGTTTGTGTACTTCAACAAGCATCCTACGAGGAATATTTTGACCACTGCCAAAGCATTCAAATATATTTCAATGTCAAATGCATTGAGAATCTGAACTTTGTGATTCTTTGGCACCGAAATTTTTTACTTCTTTAATTGTAAAATTGGTTGACTGTCAAGTTTTAATTGTGCCCTGAGTCCCGAGGCCAAAAAAAGAAAAAGCATGTAAAAATTGTAGATAAATGATTTTTTTTTTACTTTTTGCCGTTCATTTCTTGCGAACTCACTATTAAATTTGTGAGACTTATAAGAGATTCAAATGTAGATTTTACAAATTTAATGGTAGATTTATAAGAGTTGAATGGATGAAAACCGAAAAGTTAGATGTCTAGCATATTTTAAAATTGTATTCTACCTAGTCAGAAATGTTCCTTTTGTATCATTAGAAATCATCTTGTTTTATGTTGTGTTTTCAATCTTTTTATCCAGAGCTCAGTAGTCTAAAACTGTTTGTTGTAATGTAGGAATTGGGTTTGACAAATGAGGTAGTGATTTTGGAGGAGCACAAGAGGCTTTTGGAGATACTGCCAGATATGGCGCTGACACAGAGAACCAAGAAGCTGAGGCAGGCTTGTTTCAAAGCCAATTACAAGAAAAGGAGGTCTCTGACTGTTCAAGCTTGACTTTGTTGACAATTGACATTTACATGTAGAGAGAGAGAGAGAGAGAGAGAGAGGGGTAGGTCTTCTTTCTTATCTAGATTAGCACAGAGTTATGACTACAACTGTTTTTAGTCCATGAAGAAAATGACTACCAATACTATATGAAAATGTTTGGACCTTGAAAAGAAAGGATATTTTTCTGGCTTATATTGTTGGTTGATGTTGATGTTTGCTGAAAAAGTGAAGTTATGCTTTTCATAATTCAACAAATTTTTAGTAAAGGAAAATTTTCTCAGATTCTGGAATTTGCAGTGAGAAATCAGACGCACTTATAGACTAGTCAAAGGCCTATCTCTAATGTTACCGATTAGATCAATCTGACCTCCACTAAAGGAAGGGGCCAATAGCACTAGTTTTTAATTTCCACTCCCACCACGGAAGCAGAAAAGGACTATTACATTTTACTTTCAATCTGATCAATCATGATTTTACATTATATTAAGAAGAAAAGCACTATTTGGTTAAACCATCTATTATAGGATTGAGAACTTAATTAGTTTTCAATGATAGATATAGCCTCAATGTTCAACTGACAACCAAATCAACTCGTGGCTCTTGATGAATTTTACACCGACACTCGGAACATTAATTTGGTAGCAATTAATGTTACTTTTTATGTGGAATAATGCTTGGTGCACAATCACATAAAATAGAATATAGAGATAAAGTAGACATATTATTGAATTATTTTTGAACTGTACAAGATTTCGAAATAGAAATTAGAGCACCATACGGCAATGGCAGCATGATTGGGGGGAGATGGGAGAGTGTGGCAATAAATCACTAGGCCATCTAGAAAAAAAAAAAATCACTAGGCCATCTTTCCCAGTCTTTCTTGCCTACTTCTCCATGGGACCACTTGCTTAAAGCTTTCATAAATGCTTGCCTGCAGTTATGTTTTAGTATTAAGCATGATTAGATAATAGTTACATCAATGATTAGAGAGATTAACCGAATTCATTACAGACCACAATTTTCATATACACTGAAGAGTTTCCTTTTTCTTGTCCTGGAGGAGTCAAAAGGTTTCCTCAGCTAAATTACTGCTCATTAATTTGGTAGAAGTACATGGGATGATAATAAAGAAATTTGCAGGAAAATTAACTACAAGGAAAATGATGAGCAATTAATCTGTTTATGTACGTTAGGAGCAGTCTAAAAACTTGTATAAGCTCTTGCTCGGTTGGACAAAACAGAGTTCCCCCCATTTCTCTTTACTTATTCTACATTACATGAACAATACTCTTTCATCCCACATAACCAGTGATTCTAACTATATAAATTTCACCTTTATAATAAGAAAAGAAAAGAAAAAAAAAAACAGAGAAAACAGAGAAAACATCAACCCAGATTAACAAAATTTCTTATTTATTCACAAGGAAAATTACATTTTACCCTCTCAATATTTGAGGAAAATTTCAATTTGGCCTCCAATGTTACAAAATTTGCAAAGCATCCTTTCAATGTTTGTAAAAATTTTCAATTTGAACCTTCCATCAGATTTTGCCATCTAATATGACGGAATTTTTTTTTTACTGTTTATACGTTTGTTTTTTTTTAAAAAAAAAAACAACGGATGAATAGCAAAAATTTTTTTTTTCGTCAAATTAGATAGCAAAATCTGATGGAAGGTTTGAATTGAAATTTTTTTTGCAAACATCAAGGGGATGCATTGTGAATTTTGTAACATTAGTGGCTAAATTAAAAATTCCCTCAAACATTAAAGAGGTAAAATGTAATTTCCCCTTAATCTAGCATCTTATGGAATAATGTCGGCATGAACTATTAAAGCAATTGATTTTCACGTGCATTAGGGAAAGAAAGGAGAAATGGAAATATATGCAGAAAACGAAAAAATCGAATTAAGTTTGTGTGACTCCTAATCATGCATGCATTTTCTTTGTTTAAATGGTAAAGAAATATATGGAATCGAATGGGCTATTAAAACCTTTTGGTAATTTGGCACTTACCAACAAATGTGACTTTGTGTGAGAGAGGCTCAAAAAGCTCCCTTTCCTCTTAACCCTTTGGATCTTCACCCTCGTTTCTCCTTCTCCTCCACCATCACCACCACCATCAACCACCGAAGATGAAAAGTCGAAAGCACCCTGAAGAACACCCTTATTCTTCCTGAAACTCCCCCACCTCATGGACGTAAATTCTAACCCTCTCTCCTTAGCCACTCTCTTCCCCGGACCACCCTCTGCGCTTGTGAAGGAAAACCTGTGAGAAACAGACCGGCCCACGTAAGGCCCGTCCAAGACAGTGGTTGGGGAGGGCATGTCGGTAATTTTAGTCTGATCACATAACAACCTTGGAGGCAGTTCCAAGGGTCTTGCACTCCTGGGCTTCGATCCGGTGGTGGTGGTGCATGGCCTGGGCTTGCCTGGTGCTTCCTCCCACTGGAATGGAACCGAAGCTGTGGTTCCGCACGGTGGTGGTGTTAGCAGTAATATTCCTGGAGACTCGTGTGGCTTGCTTGGAAGTGAGAACAAAGAGAGCTTTGGTGTGGAGCTTGGTTCGTTCTCTGGCTCAAACCCCATTAATCCTCTTTCTCTCTCTCTAAAGGCTCAATATTTCTCTAAAAACTCAAAGACCCATTTCTCTGTGTGGAAAAACAGGCAAACCCAGTTGATTATTTTGTCACTTTCTGAGGTTGGTGTGTGAGTTTTTATAAAGAGGGAAGTGGGTCTGTGACTTTTGGGGGGGAGAGAGAGAGGTTGGGGTGGTGTTGAATGTGAATTGTGAGGGTCAGTGGTCACAGCAGCAACGCTCCTGGCGCTTCTTCTTCACGAGAAATTGGCAATTCGTTTTTCTAGCGTGTCTTCGTCACGGAATTGGCCCTGGATAACGACCATCAACGGTCATGTCTCAAATTGTTCATTTGAAAAGTCATAGCTCGAGAGAGGTTTTGCATTTAAAGTGGATAAAAAATAGAAAAGGAAAAAGAAAAAAAGAAAAGAAAGGAAGCGTGAGAATATGCATGCAACGGTTAGGTAAAGGTAAGTCCGTAAGTCATGCTGCGTATGGGTATGGGCTAATGAGATAATGAGATTGACATGCCAATTGCCAACTGAAGTTGTACAAGTAATACACCAGATTTTGTCGTCGGATCAAAGTTCTTGCCAATCGCTGTGAAAGCCGGCTACTTTTTTCTCTTGTGTGTATATCTGGATGAGTGCTACTTTTTCTCAATTCTTGGTTTTTTTCTTTTTTTTTTAAAGATTGATTTAAGGGGTGATCATCAAGCATGAGCATGACACGTTAGTTGAAAATGTTCAAAAAAAACATTGAGAGAATAATAAATAGCATATTTCATTGATGAAAATGATAGTTGATAGAAAGACACCCTCTGAATTGCATCATAGTGGGATGAAAGCGTTGTTCGGTATAAAGCTAAACACCCTTTAGAATGATTTTAAATAAAAACAATTTTTTTTTTTGTTTCAAACCTCGTTGAAGTCGTGCAACTCTTCATTCTTAGGAGTATACCCGTAATGAACTTAAATTTAGAAGACTAATGTTATTTTCACATTTATTTCACATTGGTTGATCTGATGTGTTTTAAATAATTTTTTTTTAAGTGATTGTAAAGTCATTTAAAACACACCACATCAGTCAGTGTGAAATGAGTTTGATAATTGAATGTGAAAAGTATCATTATTTCAATAAATAAATAAAATAAAATAAAAAGCAATAAATATAATCATTTGATTAGCTCTTGAACAATTTTTTTTTTTGGTTATTTTCTAATAATTCGTAAGTTATTTGTTGTTACACTATTGTTTTAGAATAAATGAATTCATATGCTTAAGTTCATGCGAGATTATGACAAATAATGAATAATATATACATCTCTTTTAAGCTTTAATTGATAGCTATGCTTGGTGAACTTCTTTTTTTTTGAAGTGAAAGTCTCAACTCTCATTAAAAATTGGAAGATGCTTGCTCAGCAAGTACAATGCTCTGAATTGATTCAGGATAACTATTATACCAAATACAATCTAAGGATTGATGAAGGGCTGCTTGGGCTAGCCCATGAGCAGCCCCATTGGCTTCTCGACGGACATGTGTCACTTTCCAAAACGGTAGACTGTGAAGGATAGAACGTGTGTCCTCCAATAGAAGCCCATATTGACACCAAGATGGGGTTTCCTGCTGAAGACCTTGCACAATAGTTAGAGCGTCACCCTCCAGTATCACACGTTGGA
>FXXK01000097.1:131276-180234 GCA_900184695.1 Betula pendula | reverse complement strand
TGGTGATCTTCGATTACTTGAGTATAGTCAGTAGATCAATATGCAAAAGCACGTGTATATATATATAGAGGAAAATATATTTTATGGAGACACCATAATAATATAATATTGCTAGATGGGCTGTATAGTTGAAAAGGGTATTTAGGACCAATTAATAATTAATCATTCCACCTTCAGAGATCTCTTTCCCTCCCAGCAGAGAAAGAATTAAGATAAATGCCAAAATCCAGCTCAAACAAGCCTAGCCACTATGTATCCACAGAGATCTCTTTTAACAAATCCTTCGTTTACAAACCCTTTTTTTTTTCCTAAGCCAATGGCATCGGGGAAAAAGGTTACACAGCCTTACAAATGAAGGTCTTTTTAATTTTTGATTCGAATGAGAACGAATTGAAAATGTTTTCAAATGCAATGTTGGAAACAAGGATTAAAAAAAAAGTTTCAAATGGTTTCGTTGTCCCATCTAGCCCGTTATGATGGTACCACCATTCTGGAATAAGATCGTGTACAGTTTAGATTTTGTTTTTTTGTGTCTAATAAAGTTAAGACATTTTAACTCTAACCCGCTAAATTTATATTGAATTTACGTTGATTTCATGAATCGTGTAAAAAATTATCATTTCACAATTCTATGGCCAAATAGAAAATGTTTTTAAAGAGCATTTGGAACGCAAGCAGAATCCACCATAACTTTCATTCACCTTCAGAGATCTTAATCGTCAAAATCCAACACAACAACCTCTAATTGAGAAACAGGGAACATAAGCAGACGCAAACCATTCAAAGTGACAAAGACTAAGCTTATCCCTGCCATTATCTTGGCCGTCATATCCCAAGTGTTTTCAGTCCCCTTCTTTTTTCTGAGCATTTATTTCTGATCTAAATTCGATTGGCAATAAATGGATGGACGATGTGAACTTCTACTGAATCTCCTCCATTCATGATTTACTAGTATATATGTGCCATGTAATGTGTCTTCTTTAATAAATTCGTGTCACAATTATTGGATCCCCACTTGTGCTTTTCTTTTCTTTTTTTTCTTTTTTCTTTTTGAATATCAAAGGGCTTGTAGTTGTGGAGCTTGAATTATTGAAATAGCAAATTAGAAACTTAATATGTTAGCTAAAGACATATAAGTACACAAGTTATAATGCAGAAATATATTGAGGTGTTCAAAGCAATTACAAAGCCTAATGAATTGCTAGGTATTCCTATTAACGAGGTCCATCATTTTCAACTATCAGCGTCTATTATTATGGATCAGATTTGGTGTGCTCGGAACAACAAAGTTCATAATAATGTCTTTCTAGATATTCTTAGTGTTCTTGGCAAAATTCAGAGATCTACCTCTAATCACCTTAGAGCCTGGTCTGATCTTGAACTATGTGACTCTTGGTGCTGCCCTCCATTGGGTGCTTTCAAACTTAATTTTGATGTAACAGTCAGATCTTCCTATATGATGGCAGGGGCTGTGATTTCTAATCATGAGGGTGAAATGATTTTTGCTTCAGCAAAACTTTTGCCTCTTCTTGACATTAATGCTGGTGAAGCACAAGCAACATTACTAGCACTGGAGGTAGCATCTCAGCTTCCACGCCATTCTCGTGTCTTTCTGGAAGGTGATTCTTTAATCACTATTTTGGCCATTAACAATCCTATTAATTGTTCAGAATGGTCCTTCTGATCTTCACCCTTCATAAATGATGTAATTTATTTGCTTTCTTCTTTCCCTCTTGGTCTGCGACTAAGATCTCTAGGAGAGTTAATCTCCGGGCACATGCTGTTGCCAAATGGGCCGCTTCCCATAATGTTTATGGAGACATTTCCACTTCTTTAGCTTTTTTCAATTCTGTACGCATCAAGAGTGGGAAAGACCACCTTGAACTTTCCCCCATTCCCTTTATATCTAAGAAAAAAAATATAATGCAGAAATATTTATATATATATATAATATATATATTTCTCCTTTGCTGGTATTTGGGCACAAGTTGTGTGATGAGATAATAATCTCCACAACAGCAAAAGGCCTAGAGCTAAAGAGATAAACAAAATCTATTCCAGTCTATAATATTCTGTATAGGAATCGTCATTTTTATTGTTTAATGCCATATGAAATAATTGCATTTAATAACAAAGATTAGTGCGATCAAAAGCGCAAAATATTCAAATATGGTTCAAGAGTTAGACTAGAGTCTTGAGGCATTTCTTTAGACAAAGGCTCTGTTTTTTTTTTTTTTTCCTCTCTCTCTCTCTCTCTTGGATGGTAAATATTTTTTCAGAACATGTCAAGGTTGAGTATATCATCAAGTTTTTCAATTCCGTTTTTTATTTTTTATTTTTTATTTTATATATATAGAAAGCAATGAGGGTTTTCAATTCTGTTTTAGAGTATGAAGATCTAGGTATAATACTTAATTGTAGTGGATCCAGATCCAAGCATTAGAGACTAACACAGTGAATGTAAAGATCAAGAAAACATGTCCAACGTTTTGTATATCATCAAGTAGATCAAGAAAGCACACCCCCACAAAGACAGGATAGGATATTTATGCAAAAATAATCCTTATTTTCCTCCTAGCACTAAGAACAAAATATGAGTTCAGGATCATTTCTATTATTCTATAGCATTAAAACTATTTTGAGTGTTTTTTTTTTCCTGTACAAATTCAACTATCGATATAAGAAGAAACATTTGCAAACCATTTCATGACCATCTAACCCATAATTGAACCTCATCTTAATCTTTTTGGTTCCCATCGCTGCCTCCTCAAATGTTTCATTCCCTCACAAGCCAGGGTTCCCTCAAGATCTCCAATAATTCGAGATATTCGAACTTCTAGACCCCTCTGAACTTCCTGGAAGAGAGTTCTAACACTATCAGCAAAGCACTTCATATCCAAACTAGCAGTCTTGTTTAGTTCTTGGGCGACCCCAACAAATCCAGAAGCAACCTTGGATTGAATTTCCATCAATTTCTGTCCTGTTGCAACAATATATCTCTGCAGCTGAAACGTTTCCTCAAGGAAGTGTTCTAGTGCTTTAGTTTCTGCCTTTGTTTTTGCTATACCAGAATCTCCATGATTTACATTTAGATCATTCTCATGCTGAAAGTAATAAACAAGAAAACATAAGTTAATGAATACGTATTCAAACTGCCAAAAAGAGGCCAATAGGACTGCCCCTAATTGAAGTCAAATTGAAGCACCGATATTTCAAAAGCTTTCCAATATTTTATAGAGATGGTTATATTTTGCAAATATCAAAGTATTGAAAGCACCGAATTGGCAAAAGTGAATTCAATGTCATAATCTTTCTTCAAACTTAAAATTTCATTGAATCAATCCAAACTTACCATCCTTTTGCTAAGGTCATCTGCCTTCCCTTGAAGGGCCTGGTACCTGCCAACATGTTTATTCAGCAAGGACAATAATGAAAGGAAGCCCTTTATCACAATTTGCCCATCATCATTGCTTTCTGTATCTTCAACACTTTCTTGCTTTCCTGCCAACCTCTCGAGCATAAAAAGTTGCTGCTTTAGCCTTTTGATCTTGTAAGAAACTCCAAGAGCACATAGATCGATCTTCCATGGAGAATTGTTTGTCTTACTCAAGGGCTGGCTAGGTGACGCTAAGTTTTCAGTAGTATCAACCTCCACTAGACCTGTACTTCCCTCCTGGACAGGACCCTCATTGGCAATATCCTTATCTTCTTCTAATTCTTTTTCAGGAGATTGGGCCATTAAACCTACAACTTTGGACTGGTTAAAGGATGGAGTTTCTTCTTCTCTCTGAGCATCTTCTTCTTGATACTTATCCACCAAACTTGTTGTCTTCGTTTCTTGTTCTCTCTCCCATGGTTTTCCCTTTATAATCTTCACTTCAGAACAAATGGCATCATGGGCTATTGCTGGAATATGAGAAGATGATTTTAAGTTGGTCTGCTGGCAATTTAGGGACGTCAATTGTGATGCTAGTTGCTCTTTTAAGAAAGTTAATTCTTCTTCTCTCTCCAGTAACAAGGCTTCCAATTTCATATTGTAATGTCTGAGCTGTGACATATCCTTGTTCAGTCCCTCAACCTGAGACTCCAGCCGCTTTGATTCTAGTTCCATGCTCAGCAACTGCCAACGGAATGCCTCCAATTTCTCATCTTTGATTCTCATTTGTTCTGCAAAAGCATCTAGTTCAGAGTGATGCCTCCGCTGAATTACAGTTGCAAACTTTTCAGCTTCTGAGAGTACCCAACTTTCCAATCGCTTCATATGATCAGTTGTTATAGCTTCAAAATCAAGAATGAGACATTATTAAGAAAAGAAGAATCTAGAGCAGATACAAGATCAGGAATTTAAGCATTGTGATTGGATTTTATAAAGGAAACATATTTATACGTTTGTGTTTGTGTGTGTGCGTACAACTAAAGGAAAGTGGGAACTTTGTTCTTACGCAATTCCTCATTTCCTTCCAGTGGATAGTGATCAGAGAGTGAAGAAAGAAGATCTAGCTCCTTTCTGTCCTTTTTAAGCCCAGGATGCCCATACTCCAAAACAAGACCAGTTGACTGTGATCTCGTCTTTCCAACGTGCGATGAACTTGTTGCATTGGGATGCACCCCTTTTGCACCTGTGTAAACATCAAGTTTTGAATTGACTTGGTTAGCAAACATACTTCTTAATGAATGTCTCTCGTGTCTAGACTCTGATACTGCCCTCCACCTTTCTGTTTCTATTTCAGCTTGTTTTCTCTTAGCCTTTGATAATTTGATCTCCTTTAAAAGCATTTGCTTCTCTGTTGTATCCAGCTTGGACTTCCTAAGCATTGCTGACAGAATTTTGTCTTTCTGTTCCAAATCCTTATGCATCTTTACCATTTCCATTGATATATTTTGAGCTATCAAGACTGCCTCTTCCTTCTGCTCTAAGACTACATCAAGATCTTGTTTTTTCGCTTCAACTTGCCTAAGTAGGCGGCCCATCTCAGCTTCGAGTTGCCGTTGGTTTGAGACAACTTCAATGAAGGCCGTTTTGTGCTTCCAAAGCTCAGAAGAGTGCTCTTGGGCTTCACGCTTTGCAGTTTCTCTCAATTCTTCCACAACATTTTCAGCCTCTTTCAGCACTTCTTCTAACTCCATCTTCTTCTGCTTCTCTTCCTCCAACACCTTATCCTTACACTGCACCATATTCTCCAAATCTTTCAACTTCTGATTCAATTCAGAAATAGCTTCATCCCTCTTTCTCTCAAGAACCCTCAATTCATTCATAAGAGCCCCAATCTGCTGCCGGAGCTTCTTCCTTTCATTCAACCAGCTCTGCTCTTGTGCATTAAAGATGCTCACAACTTTCTCATTGGCTTTTGCGTCTTCATGTCTTATTTTTTTCAACTCTTCAATCTTCCTCTCCGCAGTTTCAAGTTTATAGAGAAGCTCACACTTGCCGACGCTTGTTCTGCCTCTCTGAACCTTCCACACAAGCAACCCCAGGAGTTGGGCACTTCCTTGAAGAATTTTATCACATACTTCAGACCATCTTTCATCTTCCACTTCAGGTTTCGACAGGAGTTGGAGGGCCAAGAATGCACAAGAAACACCAAAACACATTGGATACAAGCTATCACTCTTCTTTTCAGATTCAACTGAATACAAACCAGAGATTTGCTTCTCATCCATTATTCAGGAACTTGCTGCTTCTCCTTTGCAAAGGGAATTAAGAGTTAGAATACACTTGAAATTCCTAGTCCTCCCTAGAAGAGCTTGAAGAATTCACAGTAATAAATTGAAAAGAGAAAAAGGAGCCTACATTAACCAAATATTACAAAAACATTTCAATGATTTGAGAAACAAATAGGCATAGAACAGATGATTACATAAATTAACACCTCAAAAATTGAGGAACTATAATACCCATTACAAATCTAAAGCAATACAAGACTTACAGGAATAACAGGTTTAAGGCTTCTTGAACTCAGAACACGAGAGCACAATCTGAAAGGAGCAGTGTCTCAATGGAGATCCAAAGGCATAAGCCACACACAACATCATAACATACTTTTACTGTATGTGTGATGTGGAAGCAATATATCCATTATAAACGGCTTATCAAAGCCAAAAGCATGGGTTAGCACGTGTGTGGAACAACGCAAATGCAGTTAAAAAGTGCTGCACAAAAAAATATGAATATTGTTCCCTGATTTTCAGTGAAAGACTGACCCTTTGTAACCCCACTTGCTCTTTTTTTCTCCTCCCACATACTTTTCTTCTCTTTTTTCCTCTTCAGCTCAGGTCATGATCACTCATGACCATTTTAGGAAGCAGGAGCACTAGAGTCCTGATTGTTGTTTGTCACCATTAATTACAAGAAAGAGAGATGAAAGAAAAAATGAAGCATATCTCTATCAAACAGTTCTCAAAAAATTTGTATTTTTCCAGAGTGGCTTGCCTCTGACCTGTATTAAACTATTCTGCATAAAATACTTTCAATTGTATTTTATTTCTAATTTTTTGGTTATTTTGAAAACAGTATGAAAGGTACAATTGACAACGTTGATTGCACCTCATACTGTCAATCATAATCATGGATAACATTGAAATATCACATTTGGTCCAAAACAAGATCAATAGCTCAACCTGGACCACATTATCGCTGTCATTGTACAATTACACCACCTATAATCGCAAGTAGATATAGAGTCCCTTTTATTTTTTTGTGGGGGGTGAATATGCAAGTGAATAGTTCATAGCCAAAGCATCCCTCAAAAAACCTCATAGAAAGTTTCAACAAGCACCAAGCAGTTGAACTCAAACCAAAATTACCCACCAACCCATTTATCAATCACTAAACAAAAACCAGAAAAAAGTAACCCTTTTCCGATTAAATGTTTATATACTATGATTGAATACAATTTAAGCTTATCTATACCTGTAAAAAGTCCTGGTGAGTCATTTTCTCTGAGGAGCATTTTGTACAAGGAATATAAAAGGAAGCAATCAAGAAAATCACTGTCAGTTTCACAATCATGATTATGGTGCCACCTAAGAGACCAGATCTTCATGGTCCAGAAAAGATTGGCTTCTCTCCAATTGCTTCCTTGGCTGAGACCTGTAAACCAGGAACTTGTTCAAGAAAGGGTATACAAAAAAAATCGTTTTTGTGAAAATCAGAGTTATAAACCAATAATTAAGATGGTCAATGGGCACCCACATTTTGCTTTTTATATTCCAAGATCTGCCCTTGGAATCAGTATTCATGTTTTATTTGAGTCGTTTTGAGTGTATCCAAATCGATCTCTCTCTCTCTTGAATTACCAAAAAAAAAAAATCTCTCTTGAAAGCCTCACACAACAAGGTCAATAAGAGAATGAACTAAGATCACGCATAAAGTGTAAAAATTTTGTGGTCACAGACTCGCAGCCCATGTTCTCTCTCTCTCTCTCTCCCTCTCCTTACACTATTTGAGAAGAATTGAAGAAGACATGAACATACACGTACATAGCAGGAAGAAGAGAGCATAAACCAAGGTCACAATCAAAGGGTGAACATCTGGGTTTACAGCCCATGTTCACAACATGAATTTGAAATAAATGATTGAATCCTTCTCGGGTCCCACGTGAGTTGCCTGGTTCAGTGATCTCCTTGATTCCAGTTTGTGATCAAGGGATTAGGGGAAATTTTTCTTACATCTTGTAATTTTATAATAATTCGCTAGGCAGACTATATTTTATAAAAATGAACACCATGTAAACTATTATATGATAATTTATAATTTAATTGTTAACAAAATAAATATTATTGTCGTATTAGTTTTTAAATATGATGAGTATCATGTAAATTATCATGTGACTTTCATTTTAATGGTTCATATAGTAAACGGCACTTAAACTACCACATTAGGTGAAACCACCCCAGCCCTCGGGGGCCAACGCCCTCCATAATTTTTATTTTTTATAGTTTTGTCCTCTACTCTCCTAAAACTGTAGCTCTACCCTTGCACATAAACTTGTAGTACAGTTACTCGATGTAACCGCCCCCCCTCCCCCACCCTATTGCTTCTTTCTTTTTCTTTTTTCTCTCTCTAAATGAGAGACCATGCATGCTTGGGTAAAAATTTGCCATAGATTAATGGGTTATGCTAATCTTTATCATGGGCGGAGCCACCATGGACTTTGGGGATGTGGCCCTCCAAAATTATTATTATTTTTTTAAATATATCTTTAAAAAAATATTTTTGACCCCCTAATTTTATTTTTTCAGTTTTACCTCAAACTTAAAATTCTAATTCCGCCACTTATCTTTATATATATGTAGTGCTTACAACTTTATTAAGGGTATGTTTGAGATTATGTTGAAAAATAGAGCTTTTAAAGTCAAAAAATAAAAACTTTATTTTTGAGTTTTTTTTTTTAAAGTGTGTTTTGACTATTTTTAGAGTAAAAAGTCATACTTTTAGAATTTTTTACCAAATATGTTAGCTTTTTGTTTGGTGCAGTTTTTTAGATACTAAAAGTACTTTTTAAGTTCTCTAACACAATTTCAAACAGACTCTAAATTCAGATATAATGAAAATGATTTTGCCAAATCAAATTAACTTACACTAATTAGAACGAGAATGATTTTTTCTATGGGATAGAAGGTTTTTTGATAACCTTTTTCTCTCGTTTTGCAGGTGGCTCATAACTGACCCGACCGTCCGAAAAATTGGTTCAACGGAATGAGAATGATTTTGCCAAACCAAACTCACTTATAATACACTAATTAAAATCTTAACCAACCCCACCCAACCAGAAAAATCTGAACATGGTGCCATATGAGGTGAGGTACATAAACAAGTAGTTGGAAACTCTGGACTAGGACCATGGGGAGCTTTAGCAGAATAATTGACTACTGCACAAAGATGTGGTTGCTTAAATGGTTACAAAGAGGGGGTAAAGTCCATTGCTATTTGAATGGAAACATAAAAGTATGTGATCCTTTTTGCGAAGTTTCCAGGCCGGGGAGCAATTATTGCATTTCCTATTTAATGGTTTTAATTGAAAAGAATGAAAAGATGTCAACAAAAAGCCAAATGGTTTTCTGAAAGTTGTCCATACAAAAGCATTCAATTTGATAAATTATTCACATAAAAAATTTTTTTGATAAATTATTGCAAAGCAACTAGGGTTTCCCTAGGTTCCTTAAATTTAAAGTGGTCCCTCGAAAATTTGTTATACCCAATGAGACCAGGGAAGATATTGAAATTGATTCTAAGAATATCAATTCTGAGATTTAATAGGATATCTTTATTTTAAACTTTAACCATTAACCATTGTATTTTTGTTGTTGTTGTTTTGAAAATGACAATGCCAATTGTGTGCATCTTCAACCTTAAGGATCCAAACTGTTAGAAATATAATATTCAATAATGCATAGCGGAATAACAAATTATTTGATACCTCTTATCTTATGCAACAAATATAAGATCTAGCGTAGTTGTAGCTGTTTCACGTGTCTTCTCTCATAATTTTTCAGCATTTTTTTTTTCAGTGGTAGGACATACTATTAGAGTAATACACATATATTCACAGTCTAAATATTCCATACATTTAAGAAAACAATAAAAAGAGATCGTGTGGATACCAAAAGGCTTACGGGTGAATAATTTAATTATTCACATAAAAGAAAATTTTGAATAATTATTGCAAAGAAACTAGGGTTTCCCTAGGTTCCTTAAAGCTAAAGTGGTCCCTTGAAAATTTGTTATATCCAATGAGACCAGGGAAGATATTGAAATTGATTCTAAGAATATCAATTCTGAGATTTAATAGGATATCTTTATTTTAAACTTTAACCATTTATTATTGTATTTTTGTTGTTGGCGTTTTGAAAATGACAATGCTGCAATCGTGTGCATCTTCAACCTTAAGGATCCAAACTTTTTATATTGTATTGGTTGTAATTTTCTCCACTGAAGTTGCTTTCATAAACTATTTTGTACTATATGCTTTATGTCAAAATAATTAGTGATTTAATATAGTTTATAGTAAATGTTATGAGTTCGAACGTAGTATCCCTTAATTTAAGCTTTTAAAATAATCGAGAATTTAATACATCGCTCCACTTTTCCAGAAATTTGCTAACCCTTTTTAGAACAAAATACAATGCATACAAATTTTAATAACATATATGATATAATGTTATAGAAAAAAAATATTCAAACTCTTGGGAGAACTTGATCTTATGATGAGATACTCAAACTATTTTACATTAAATGATCTTAAAAATAATTAGTTGCTCTTTTACATAGGAACGAAAGATAAAAAGACAAGTAAAAGAGAATCTCTAACTTTTGTAAAGATAACTTGTTGTATGTGATAACACACATATCTAGTGGACTTAGCAGATTTTACTAGCCAATTTAACTAAAACTACTTTTCTTTATTTTAATCATCAACTTTTTTAAAACACATTTTACAGTATCAGCAAATTAACTATCCACTATCACTATTCCATTTAAATATTATTTTTCAAAGATTTCTTTATTCTTCTCAAACATTTATATTTTTTGAATGTTTGTCTTTTATTAACCATCATATTTTTGAATATTTGTCTTTTTTTTTTAATGGTCATATTTTTAAATTATAGTCTTATTTTAACTGTCATATTTTTTTTTAAAAAAAATTATCTTTTTCCTAATAAATTTATGATAAAAACACATTTAGAAGATTATTATTATTATTATTATTATTATGTGAGTTTTGTCATCGTTAGGATCGTTTTATACTAAAATTAACAAAAAAACTTAGAAGATTATTCTAAGTTTGATGAGTGCCGACGTCATACAGAGTAACATAGGGGAGAAGAAATAGGAGAGAAAAGAAGAAGAAAAAATAAGATTTAATGAATAAACAGTACTCATCAAACTCATCAAATTTTTTGAGTTAAATTGTTGAGTTCACTAGATGATGATTTTTAAGTTTTTGGTTAAATTTACTCAACAAAATAGTTATTTTTGACTATTTTGTTGAATCCATTAAGAGTGCTCTAAAGAATTCTACTTTTTAACTAAATCAAATTTCTCTAATTGTTTGCCCTTGCTGGACATTGAGTAAAGTTCTTTTATTGACCTTTTACAAAGTGATCAGTAGCTATAAAATCAAATGGTTAATATGGTATTATTGAGCCCTTTTAAGCTTATAATTTCAAAAAATAATTTGATGTTTATCATAACTGGTAATTACCAATAACATACGTTATAATAAGCATTTGATCAGCTGTTTTATTTACTTCCCTACCTGGGTTGACAAACAAAAAAAAAGGAGGTAACCCTCGAGAGTTTGGACTATTTTCCCATCATGATTTATGATGGGCCGGGTTAATTATGGGAGGCAAAGCCTGGTCTAATGGCCCACGTGTCCATTAGACAGGATCAATGCATTATGCATTCTAGGCCTTTCTTTTTTTTAAAAAAAAAATAATAATAAAATTTTAGGCCTTTCTGGACTTAAGAACCACCAACCCGCGAAAAGTTACGTACGCCGCTCTGCAACGAAGACATTCTCGCGTACTCTACTCATAGGTTGTCTCACACTCTCACTTAAAAAAGTAATAATAAAAATAAAAAATTGGTATGTGTATGATACTATTAATTCATTAAATAACAAAGGCATGCAATTTCAAAAATTCAGATAATTTATTTTTAAACGAATTGCATTAAGCCACCTAAACTTTACAATTTTTTTTTTTTGAAAAAAATAGAAAATAGGTAAAAGGGTAGTCGGACCACCCTTAAAGTGGTGGACCACCATCTTGAGTAATGTTTGACTTTTGTTTTACCTTTTTGAGAGAATTATTACAAGGTTTCGGTAATAACGAGGATTATTACCGTTTTACCGTGGATTATTACAAGCTTTGAGTAACCACCGCATTGTTAATAGTCATCTAAATTTGTGTTTGTGTCGAGCTGTGTGGGAATCGTGGGATTCCTTCATGTCTGTCATGCACGCCTGTGGGAGTACTGAAAATGATGGTA
This sequence comes from Betula pendula, assembly GCA_900184695.1. Classification (NCBI taxonomy): domain Eukaryota; kingdom Viridiplantae; phylum Streptophyta; class Magnoliopsida; order Fagales; family Betulaceae; genus Betula; species Betula pendula. The sequence goes on along the minus strand of FXXK01000097.1, from coordinate 168,239 downwards.
GAAGACTTCAACCTACAATTGAAGTCTATCACATGAGCTCAAATAGTAATATGTTTTGGAGTCTTTAATATTCCGTAGTAGTAGTCTGTTTGCCATCTTTAATATCCTGTTTTCTTTCTCATCTAGTTTTTTTTTTTTTTTGTTGGTTAGATAAATAGGGAAAGGGGTAAAAGGTTCAATGTGAATTCTTTTTCATTTAGTTACTGTCAAATAAGTGGTATTATTATATAAATGGATGTGTTCTAACAGACCCCTTAAAATGGAGAGAATCTTTTTCCATTCTAGTTCGAGTGAAGGAGAATTATTTTTTTACTAAGCTTGTTAAGTGATAAATTTTCTCCTTTTAGGTGAAGTTCTTATTACTTCGGTGGTACGACTCTATCAAATCACATTATTGATAAGTGAGATGATATGTTTAACATGATTTTTTTTTTTGTTATTGTTGTTTTTCTTTATCGCATCAAGGGGTGGTCGACCCTCCTTCTCCCTCCCTTTCTTTCAATCATCAGGGGATAGGCACATCACCTTGTGACCATCCCTTATGTCATTAGTAATAATTGTACCATTCTTAAGCATTGGGGAATGGTGTGACCAGTCTCAAGTTCTTGGGATTGGTGCGACTACCCTCAAGAGTTTGAGGGATGGTTAGTCTTAGATTGACCGACAATAATCACCCCCTTAAATGATAAAATGATAGTTAGCTATTATTTACTACTTTGTATTTTGTTTTTCAAGATTTATGTGACTCAATTTAGACAGTTTAAGCTTAGATCCTTCCAAAGAATCGAGGCGAGAGCCCATGAGTTCACATTTTATAGAGAAAAAAAAAATGTTAGACCTACAACTGAGTTACAATTACTTTACAACTTGCTAACACAAGTTACATATAATTAGTGCCACACTCTCCGATCACATACGGACAGGTAAGGACAAATTATAAAATAGTTGTAAATCAATTGTACATATAACTTTTTTCAATCTATAAAATAAGAATTTCTAGTAGATATTTAGCGCATGACTTAACATGCGCTAAGCCTATAAATCTCTCCCTCTCTCTCGCCTCTTCGAAATCCCAATCTCATTTTGCCAATCCTACCACCGCCATTTCCACTAGTTCTAATTTCACTCCGCCACCCTCAAATCCCCAATTTCTAGGGGTTCGATAAGATCACCAATGGTTGAAGGCAACATGGAGGACCTCGCTCTCCCAGCGCTCTTCGAAAAAGCCCGTAAGATCCATTCAACCGCCACGGAGTCCGGAGCCGATCAGGTACGCTCGTCTATTCATTTAAGCTTTTTTAATTTAGGGTTCGTTAGATTTTATCGTGGGTTTTGGGGGTTTTGATTTTGTGGGAAATTTGGAAAAATTAGGAACTCGTAAAGAAGGGTTGCGAGGCTCTGGAGAAGTGCGAGGACATGGTATGCAAGCTGGGGTTGTTCTCGGCGAACGAGACCAAGGAAGATATCAGCACCACCAATCTTAAATACGTCCTGGTAATTTTTGGTTTTGGTTATGTAATTTTTAAAATATTGAATTTTTTTGTTGTTTAATTCGTGGACTGAACTGGGTTTTTCTTTAACGTTATGTTTGGTTGGTGGGAAAGAATCGGCGTGAAATGGAGGAAGAGAGAGAAACTAGGTCTCTGTTTGTTTGCTGAGAAAATGTGGAAAGAGAATTTATCAAAAGGAAAAAGAAAGTATGTTATAGTCATAAGTCTTGTAATGCTTGTAATTGGGGCGTAAGGACACAAAAAAGATTTAGGTTGACTTGATATTCTGCTAGTAGGTATTGAACGCAATGAAACCATTAGCTAAGTTGAGTTTCTCACTTAAGGAAACAAGAGGAAAATTTGAAAAAAAAGAAGGGAAAATGGATTACATAATTTGGGAAGTTAAAAATGTGAAGCTGTCCAAAATGAACCAGCAATGATTCTTTTTTGTTTGATAAAGTTTCTCTATTTTTAGGGGAAAAATCAGTATACAACTTTCCTCAACCAAATATAGTGTACTGAAAAATGTATTTCATTTTTAGCTTGGAACACTAAATGTGTCCTTTTTTGTCATTAGCACTGACTTCCGAGGAAGAAGTCCATGGCATTATTAAAGTTGACATCTAATAAATGTTGGCTGAAGTCCAACCATTGTCATTCTAAAGGAACCTCAAGTGTTCCTAAACCACTGCTTCAAATATGGCTCTGGTCTTCTGCTCTGGCTTTGTCTTTAAATGCTACATAAAAGCACATAGGAGGTCTTTTGTAATTTAATAATGGGAAAACTTCACTTATCCCTTGATGAATGGCCATTTTTGCAATGTTGGTATCCCATGTTTTTTAGCCCCTTTTAATTACACCCCTAACATTTAGGGTTAAATCAAACAAGAAACATGTGAAATGTCCCTTATACCCATTTAAAAACTTACATTAGCCTAATTAAATAATTAAAAAAATGGAACCCATAGTTGGACGTGGGTCAATCCTGGCCCAACAAAGCAGCATTGAAATTTTTTTTTTTTTGACCAAGGGTATTTTAGCATCTTCCGTTAGGATTTTACGGAAGGGTGACATTGCAAAATCCTAAAACATAGTAACCCAATATTTAAACTTTGAGGATATGATTGCAAAAGCACTAAGGATCTGGCTGAAATCATGGATTTTTCTTTCTAGATGTTGCATTGAGAATGATAAAAATACTTTTATGGGGTTAAGTTGGACTTTAACACATCTAAACTTAATAGTTCTCTGATTTTGGTTCCATTATATTATTGTTAGCTTTAATGAATTCTTGCCTACAGGTAACATTTTATCTTGCTGAGTTGACTGAAAAAGTTGCACAAGATGACAGGATACAAATTCTTAAGGCTTCCCAGGCAAAATTAAAGGTGAATACTCTTCATTACCTGTAGAATATTTTGAAGCTCTGTTAAGGAAAAGTTATTGTTATGTTACTGTTGATACTTATTGAGAGGGTGACACTCTTAGGAATTCATATCATTTTGTGAGGCAATGGAACTCGTGCCGGAAGAGGAATTAGAAACATCCACACAAGGGGGTCCAAATTCTCTTGCCGATCGGAGGGCTCGCAAGGTAGTTTTAATTTTAATTTTAAATTCTATTCATCTATAATAAGCATGAAGTACAATGTTATGACTCAAACCTCTAGAGGTTCAAAGTCCATGTCATTGACACATTGTGCTGTTGACTCTTTTAATAATTTCTAAGATGTAAAAGTTGCATGCGCTGTATATGCTGGAGGTTGAAAATGTGAAATAGAAACTTCTTTTTGTAATATAGTGCTTATTCTTCTTGTGCCTGTCTAGATTGCTCGATTCCGACGTGAAAGAGCTGCAGAAGCGAAGTTGCTTGAAATAAAGGAACGAAAGGAGCGGCGTGGGCGTTCTAGTAGAGCATCTGCCTTATCCACTCCTGTTGAGGCAGGAGAAGAAGATGTGCTGGATGACGATGGAGAGGAAGAACGAGAGGTTAGCTGATTGGTCATTTCATTTGTATAGGACTGTGCTGCTTGCACTCCACTGTTATCTATTGCTCTGCATTGTGAGTGCTTGGACATCTGTAAAATACATGGAACTGATGGAAAGTCAACTCTACAACACTTTCTTTTATTTGAAAGTTTTATCATTATCTCCCTGCCCTAAAACGTAAAAGATTAATTTTTTTTTAGTCGTTCTGGTTGGTGGTACTTACCAAAAAAGGTTCTAATTGTTGGTTTAAGCCACAGCTGTTTTTAGAGATTGCTTTTTGTAATTCTGCCTGATTTGGTCTTGTCCCATAGTTGCCACCTTATGCCTCGGTGGTTATCTTTCTATATGCATCAAATCTAGTTGTATTTTATATGATTTGCATTCTGAATGTATTTCTGGTGCAGTCAATAAGATCTCAAGGTTTTTTAAATGCAGATACATTTACTGACATTTGGGTGATTCTTTCTTCCAATGAATTCTACTATATTGGATTGTGTGCCATGAGTAAGCCACAATTTTTTAGATTACCATCGGCAGATAATATAAGCATAAGTTGTGTATTAAAGAAATGCACTTATTGGTCTTCCAATTGTGATGTAAAATGTATTGTCCTCTGTTAATATTCAAGAGTGATGGTTATTTTGATTTCATTTTAAATATAGATGATTTTGGATATTAGTTCAGAAAGTTGTTTTGTTTCTCTAATCAACTATTTCAGGACCTAATTTATATGATGAGTAATCATGTATTCTGAACGTTACAAAATTTGTTCTTTTTTTTTTTTGTTTCTTGAGCGTAAAAAGTTTATTCGACTTATGAACCTATTATGCCTAGCCTATTTTGTCAAATGTCAATTACAGAGTTTTTCTTTATTCAGTTTTCTGAAGCTATTGGAGTTTGACTGAAATCATACTATTCTCCTTGTGCAGGCCTGGCTTACCACCATCTCTTTGGCAATCTGTAAGGTTGGTTTTATGTCTACAATATAATCTGCCAAGTTCCTCGTTTTTTTTTTTTTTTCTTCCAAATCTTATTGAGTCTTATGTCATGTGAAACTTTCAGGCTCTTGATCTGCTTGAAATGCTGAAGAAGGAGGAAGAGATGCTCTCTGCTATAAAGGAAAAACAATCAAAGGTATTAATATGGTTGATAAGAGTTAGCTAGGCTGTTATCACTCATACTTTATTAAACTGTTCTACTCTTGCTTGTTTAGAGTGTACCTATGATGCGTGCAGAATCATGGTCTGATCATTATGTGTGTGTGTGTGTGTTTATGTGTATGTAATTTATATGTATAGATGCAGATATAGTCATTTTTGTTTCTTTTTCTTTCCAATATAATTACCGTAGTGTGTAATTTGTTGGTTTTTGTACATATAACATTTCTGACATGAACTTCATATAATTCAGGAAGGAGAGGAGTTCTCTCGAGATGTCCTTGATGATCGAACCAAGAGAGCAGAAGGTTGGCATCGCGATGCTGCAGTTCGAGCACAGTATACTAAGCCAGCACAGCCTATCACATGTGCTACATTTGCACAAGATGTTTTAGAAGGGAGAGCAACGGTTTCACAGGCACATGACCACAAACACCAGCCACTGATATTTGGACCAGCGAGTCTTGTGGGTGGAAGCCTAACTAGTGAAAGGCAAAGGATGGCAGCTCAGGTTTTCCAACCTGCTCATAGGTAGATTTCTCGCCTCATAGATAAAAGATACATGTATAAGGAGAGGGAAAGCCTGGTTTCTTGTAGGGCTAGTCTTTGCTTCTGTTTAATTCGGGAAGGGAGGAATGATTTCTGAGGTCTATTTCCATAGAAAATTGTTATGAAAATACTAGTCTTCTGCTTAGAGGAAGGACTCTCTTTGTTTGTTTCAAACATCTCATTCCAAGATACCAAATTGAATATTTTTTTTGAAGGTTGCCGACCATGAGCATTGAGGAAGCTGGTCTAGCGGAGATGGATATTATGAACAAATGGCAAGAGCGGAATGCAAAACTTATGGAGGAAGCCAATGCCTCATGGTACAAGGACAATAGGAAGCCGAGGCCAGGCGACGAGGAAGATGAAGATGATGAAGCTGCCCAAGACAAGGCAAGAGCTTGGGATGACTGGAAAGATGATAATCCTCGGGGTGCTGGCAATAAAAAGCTAACCCCTTGTGGGTAAGTGTGCCGGGTGATTATCCGTTGTGTATCTTTTTCACAGCTAAATAATACTGTTTTTATAAATTTTTTTTTTTTTGCTGATAGATATTGGAATCAAAGAATTTTGTAGCTGGTGTGGTCTCCCTTGTTGTTATTTATGTATAATATTCAATGATTATCAGAAAAGAAATTTTCTAACTTCTGCAAGTTGTTGGAGTGGCTTGCTGATAAAATGAAGTTGTTTGAAGCAAACAATGGCAGAACATTCTCACGTAGCAGTCCACGTAAGTGAAAAAAATTAAGCAATAAAATTTAGAGGAATGTTACATCACTTACATGTCCAACTTTTCTATTCAACTTTGTATATGTGGACAAAGATTGGCATATGTGGACAAAGATTGGCCTCACAAATATGAAAACAAACTTTAAAAAAAAATAATAAAAAAAGTCACATGCAAAGTTGGATGGAGTTGGATAGAAAAGTTGGAAGCACAGCATTTTTCTAAAATTTAATAGGCAAATTTATTTATTTAGTGGCTAATATGGCATTTTCTATAAGAGTAATGCTACTCTATGTCTTTCTTAACGTCCTTTTGGTACATGTTGAATGAATTTTTCATTTTTTTAGAAGAGTAAGTGGATTTCAGTTTTTGTTTAAAAAGTTAAGAAATCAATTAAACATGTACCAAAAAAATTCTGAAAAAGACATAAAGTAGATCTACAAATATTACTCTTCTCGTAAATGGACTGTTACGTTTATTGTTAAAGACTTGTAATAAAAATTGTAATTCATCTAGGCTCTAGTTGCACTTGAGCCTAAATATAAATTTCACGGGCAATTTAATTCTTTTGGCATTCCCAACATTCTGGCTCAAATTTGCATTAGAGATATCTAGCACTGGCAATCGTGGTGCATTTAGAGGTGAAGATCCCGTCAGTTTTTTTTTGGGATGGAATACCATAGTGGTCATATACTGTTCAAGGAGCAATGTTTTTCCGAACTTTTGATGCAGCAAAACAATCTGAGTCACGTAAGAATTAAGGTTACGTTTGGCACGCGAAATGGTTATTCTATTAATGAATAGTTTTTATTAAAAATGGAAGATAACGAAATGAAATAGCCTGAAGATAGTCATTTCTATTGCCTATAAGAGAATGATATTTTTCAATTGAAGGAATAGACATTTTTTCAATTGACAATAAAAATGATATTCCACGTGTTAAGCCTTATCATATATTTTAACATTAAAGCTATTATATTCAACTTTCTTCAATTCTTAATAAAAATTATTCATTTTTTTTTTTTAATGAATAGTCATTTTGTATGCCAAACGTGTTCTAAGAATGCATTTGACACTGAAATTTTACAGACCAAAGGTGCATTTTTAAACTATATTGCAAAAAAAATGTATCGTTTATGAATGCATTTTGAAAAAATTGCAAATTAAAAACAAAAATAAACCTACGTTTTCAAATCGTAAGTAAGATCGAGTATTTTAAAGAAAAAAAAAACACACAATTTTAAATGTTAAACTGAGATTTTACTAAACGTTTAAACCACATTTTAACAAATTATATTTTTAAATCGCTATTTTTAAATAGCATGTTTTACAATCATAAAGTCAGGCTGAAATCTGTCCATTTATTAACTACAGAAGCATCAAGTCTCCCTAGGTCCAAACGTCAAAAAGCACATTCCCTCGTATATCCAACAAAATTTATAGATTTTAGTTATGTAATATATGTCTTCCTTTCCACAATCAAATATCTATAATAGTGGAAGCAATATTAGGCATCATTCATCCATTCCAGCATTTCCATGGGATTCTGATTGATGTTCTTCATTTGTTATGAAACATTCCAAGCAATTCTAGCCCACAAACCATTAATATTGGAAACAACACGTTTCTCAACACAGATGAGGATCTCCTGAAATTAGGTTCCGAGCAGTCTAAGAGAGGTAATTGCAAGGGCTACTTGTCCTGAGTAGCATAGGGTGTCAGGCCTACCTACTTGGGGCAGATGGGCTCCACAACCCCGTACAAAAATTCAGGCAACCTAATTTTAGAAAATCCCAATCCAGCTCAGCTCAGCACAACATATTTAACCCATCAAATTTTAAGCACATGAAGCTGCCAGCTCGCTGTGGACATATCTAGAATAGGATCTGAACAGCTAATAATAACAGAGGATGGAAGTCAACCGAGGTTGGTTATGTTAAGTATGGGGCATAAAGCCTCAGTATAGTATTATAATCAGGTAAAAATCTTAGAATTCCACTTTGTGCTCATTTAGCACCACTCAACGATTCGACATACCAAACTCTCCTTCCTTAAACACAATTTCTTCACCACCTCTTTATTTGAAAAGAGAAAAGAGAAAAGAAAATCTATCAAATCTCCCTCAAGATATTATAGTGAAAGATTTATGAGAGAAAAAAAGAGAAGGTGAAAGTGGGGGCAGTTGAAAAGAGTATTAAAGCATGAAAATAAACATTTATAAGACATTAAGCTTGTCGGTCATTTCCCCAGGTTGTAAACATGCATTCTTAATCTCTGATGACCAAAAACAAGGGGTAATCTACGAAACTCGGTTAAATAAAAAACAAAAAAAAACGAAGTTTCTGCAATTCTGCTCATATCACCAGAAGCCAACACTTCGTGAAACAAAACCATCATAAACTAAAAGCAATAGAAAAGAGAAAACATATAGAGGCAGTGCCTGCACAAGGAATATCTGTAGGTATAACACAATTTAACACATTACACGAGAACGTATCTATAACTGAACTGTATGAGCTATATCACTAGTCTAGAAATTAATACAAGGATTTCACAGATGAAAAAACCACGAAAAATTAGCAACAGAAGCAATCAACAACACTTACTTGTACATCCTCATCATGCACCACTTGCCCCATGTAAGTCCTTTGTCATAAAACCAATCCCAACTCAACCAGCAAGACACTCAAATCCCCTGCAAACCCACAACCATACAGCAAACAAAACCGCACACACCAACAAGTCCAGCAACAACACCACCCACACATGTTTCCTCCAAATTTGCTTTGCCTTTTGCCGGTCATTTGTGAAACCCTTATGCACCGGCAACGAAAAATCCCTGAAAACACCATCACTAGCATCATACATATCCGCTTTATTCTCCAATGTAGCATCTTTGGCATCCCCATTACCCTCCCCACTCATCCTCTTCTTCTTCTTCGACATTTTATTCCGATTCGAACAGGGCAATAGCGGTATCATCACCATCTTCATTCCTTTCGACGAGTCCAAACTCGGATTCCGACTACCCTTGGCCAAATCACTCGCTGGAGAAGCACTCTCCAAGGTCAAATCCAACGCCATTGCTTCGCGAAAAATGGCACCACATTGCTTTTGCAGGCAATGAGAGGTAAGATGATCCAAACCCTTTAAAGCCCCACCTTCGACAACCTCCTCGAAATCGCTTTTTACGCGGTTTAGGAGCCAAAGTCCCTCCGATTGCACCAAATCCTCGTCGAATATTGCGAAATAGACAAAAGGGGCTTGGATTAAGAACGTGTAGGTTCTTTTCCTGACGGTATGAGAGTACATCGAGTGGAGAGGTGGGGTTTTTTCAAGACATTGTAGAGCTAAGCGTTCGAGATCGGGCTCTCTGGTGAATTGGGCGAGAATTGTAGTCCCTTCGGCAACGCAGGCGTAGAGGATTAGGTTTGGATTGGAAATCATTTGATGGGCTTTCAAATCAAGCAATACTTACGGGGTGGAATTGAATGAAGGAACGGGACGGGAATGGAATTGAATTGGGGAAAATTGGCATTGCAAATCTGAGCTTCTTCCTCTTCTTCTTGTTGGGTTTCTCTCAATCAAAAATTGCTAGGTTCCCAAATGCAAAATCTTGAACCTTTCTCTCCCCCTCTCCCTGGATTAATTCTAGGATTAGGGATTGGGAGGAATTGAGAGGAGAGTTGCATCCATTGGAAGGAAAAAAGGAAGGCAAAGAAACAGAACGCCGACTACTTATGTCGAATTGCCCATTTAAATTACGGAAATACCCTAAAGTGCTAGCACGTAACTGCGTAAGCCTACATTGCAAGGCTATACATATACAATAGGTTTAGGTGTTTTTCAAGAAAGTCAAAAGTGTCTGCTGCCTGTTGCTTGTTTTGGGCGAATAAAGTGATGCCACGTGGGAGGATTCAGATGGGTTTAATTACAGGCAATCATTGGTTATCAGAATATTGGAAATGCTTTGGCTGCAAATATTCTCTTAGATGCTTTTCTTGGTTACAACGCTTTTATGATCTGGATGTATGGAGCATTGGAGCAGAATAGGGCTTGGTTTTGTTATCATTTTACAGAGTCTCCTAGAACGATATTTTTCTAATTTGTATGATTATTTCTTTTCCATTCTCTTCATATATGGTGGTATATGGTTATTTCAATATCTTAAAATGGATAGTGTCGTGTGGGTTTGTTTGTTTGTTTATTTTTTGTTGGATCATATTCATATATAATCATTCTACATATTTCAATCTGAGGGTATATCTTGTTGGTTATAGAGGGTTTTCAGCCACATGGGTAGTTCCATGTGTTCATAAGCATTTATATGTAGATTATCCAAGACATATTAGCATGGTGTATTTATCTTGTTCGAATCAGGTTTTTAAATCAAAATTCTCCGCACAAAGATTGACATGACAAGATGGGCTTTGCTTTCGCAAAATTTATTGCAGTATTAATTGACATACGCATAATTTAACTAAATATATCGCTTATTCTAACAAGAGTGAAAGCATTTATATTCTATCTCTGCCCCATATTGTTCTTCCAATCAGTGACTTAACCATCCTTAAGGTTCCCCACTTTTCTTTTCTTTTCTTTTTTTTCTTTTTTAACTTCGTTTGTTTTTCCTTGGTTGTTCTTTTTGGTTGCGTGTTGTCTTGTTTTGGTGTCTTTGTACTATTTGGCGTTTGCCCAGAAAGAAAAGAAAAAAAAAAAGGGGGTGAAGTTTGACACTTGGCAAAACATTGCCAAGGGAAAGCCAATCAAGGTACCAACTTGCATGTGGGGAATATGGTAGCTACAGTGCGTTGTACTCGTAGTGGCCAGAGTGGCTTAGGGATCCTCCTCGAATGTCCAAGAACATGGGTCCTACCATGAAGATGAACTCTTGGCCTGGAAGGAGATTCTTTGACTACTATTTTGACTATTAACAATTACAATGCCAAATGTTTTATCGAGAGAAACTTTTTTTTGTTTTTTTGTCTTTTCTGTAGACATACTTTTTCACTTGCATTTTATGTCTAGATGAATTGCATCTAAGATTTTTAAGTGTGCTAATTTCCGTGCATACCTTATTATCAAATGTGCCACTACTTCGAACATAATATTTAGAAGCATTTGTCTAAATTTTAAAATCATTTTGAGTTTCTCTCCACAAAAGTGGATAGAGATTTTCACAATTTTATTGTCCGAATTGTAAAATTCACCTACTCAAGCAAGTCTCAGGCTTACTCAGTCTAATGTAAATCAAATCAAGCCCAATAATTACCTTGCAAAAAAAAACACCTGACAAGCATGCATACTTAATTTCAGTCTAATTGTTGAAGCATTTGAAAGACTAACATCAGTGACTACAAGAGTACTGCTAGAAGACTACAAGTCAATAAATGTGACAATTCATGTGATATTTACCACATCAGTTATTAAACAATTAAATTTACTAAAATTTTATTCCATATTTTTTTCACTATTCAGATGGTTCCCCGAGAGTTTGTAATTGACCACAAAAAATCATTTGCATGGAATCCAGCCTATGGATACACTAAACCGCATAAAACATATGTTATTTAATTTATCAATATATCTTTTTTCTGTAAATAGAAAGACATAATACAACAGCAATCTTATAATATATAGAAGAATGGGTGAAATTGTAATATAAGTTATACCCTCTCAACAAAAAGAACGTACAAAATTATAGTAAAAATTCGCTCAACCTTTCAAGTGGAAGGAAAAAAAAACGCACGTGTAGTTTCCAAGCTAAATGACATAGAACAGATTCCATAAAAAGACTTGACCAAGGAAAAGGTTGGCCTTTGTCATTTTTTTTTTCTTTCTTCTCTTTTCACCTCAGCTGACATAAGGTGGATCCAAGCAGGCCCATTCAAACACTTGTTCATATTGAATGGCAGCATTTTCCCATGTGCAGTCCCTCTGCATGCCTCTTTTCATCAATCCCTCCCAAGAAGATTTGTGCTCTCTATAAGTGAGAACAGCATTTTTTAAAGCCTGCACATAATCAACCAGTAAAAATAAGAAAGGTAGTGAGTAAAACCCAGAGACATCTGTTATTTCTCGACTAATCATCAAATTACTTTTTCCGTCAAGTAAACTCCACGAAAGTGATGGTTATTGTTATTGTAATAGACAAGAATATGTTTTAACGTTGAAAAATAAAGCATATGCAGGAAGTTTCAGTTTAAGAATTAATAAGCAGTTTAAGACAGTCTCTTGTACGAATGGAAAATAGATAGAAAAAAACGTGAGGAAAATAAGTAATTAATATATATTGGGACAATTGAGAGGAAGTTTGTCCAAAATGAATTTACTTACCACCAACATACTCTCTTTTGTTAGTGGAGAAAAAGCCCACCTGTCAATACATTGCGCAACAATGTTATAATTTAGCTCTTAAGGAAGCTAATCATTATTCATGGCAAAGTCATAATGAGATTCTGAGGAATTGAACAATATCAAAGTCATAGTAAGATCCTGAGGAATTGAAGCATTATCCATGATAGTGTGATATTTATACGCTAAGATAGTGAAATATTTTCCAGAAAAAATAATGGAAGTTGTAATGCATCACCACTTTTTGTTTGTCTAATTCTGTTCTGATCCATGTTACAAGCAAATACACATGTCTGACTTAATTCTGTGCGATAGTTACACCTGTCTACAAGATTTATATATGTTCCAGCCATACAAAAGTTATTTTTTGAAACAAGATCATAATACTTTTGAACAACTCTCTACAACTTATTGAATGGTTAATTCTCTTTATAAGCAATAAAAGATCTTTCAAAAAGCTCCTTGCTTCAGGGATGCAGGTCTCACAGTTATGAGTCATAATACAGGTTAAAGGGTTCGTGACCCATCAGTACATTGGTGTCACATCTTTGGACATTTTATATATTTTCTATAACATAACCAATGCTTAATTTTCTCAATGTCAAAGAAAAGTCATTCAGACCAAGAGCTCTAGGAGGACTACGTACCCTGTACCCTCACCACTGCCTTCCTCAGCATATGGATTGAAATTCTTTACAGTATCCTGAGATACAAAATTCAAGAGTCATTAAATAAAAATAAGCCATATAACGAACAACTGCACTCAATTTCTTAAATGTTTAAACCTACTTTGAGTCCCCCAGTGTCATGAACCACTGGCACAGTTCCATATCTCATAGCGTACAATTGATTTAGACCGCAGGGCTCAAACCTTGAGGGCATCAACAGTATGTCACAGCTGGTCAATTCCAAAATGGCAGTAAGTTGGTGACATCAATTTTTGTAGTAACATGTAAACCATGAAATACAAATTCTGAAATACCCTGCAGTTATCTTATGAGAAATTGGAACATTAAATCCAACCCAACCCCGAAATTTGTCCTTGTAAGCGAACTCTGTTGCTCTCATCCAGTCTTCATACTGCGGAACCCCAGAACCAAGCATAACCTGAAACATATTTGATACCTCTAATTATATAAAGGAAAATACAACCTTCATCAGACACCCGGATTAAAGGGACAAAAGGATCACACTAGAGGGCTTGAACTTATTCCTTGACATAGACACTAGAGATTATCTCGTACATACATATACTAAAATACCTGCCTACTGAGGTTAGGTTTCAGGGAGCACTGAATCTAAGCTAATGCTAATCAGACCATTTAAACGTATTTGATCCATATTATATAAAAATGGTTCAGTTTCGATACTTTCCTCATAACAGAAAACTAAATAAATATTCAGGAGCTGTCTAAAGGGAGGGTCACACAACCAGTAGAAGGATTATTTCACAAACTCTTCGCTAAACATTCACTTACAAATTGTACATCATCTTCCATTATCTCAGGAGTTGCCAACCGGATCAGGTCGATGCCTTTCTGGTAGTCCAGCCTCCCAATAAATCCAATCTATAAAGTTCAACACAAATCAATGAGGAGGGATCATTAAAGTTTGCGACCAAGCCTGTGTGTAAAAAGACATTAACATCTTACCAAGGGGCAATCAGGTCTAATGGGAAGACCCAATTCTTTCTGCAAGGCAATCTTGCATTGAACCTGCAATTTACAGCCAATTGAGGTAAGAGAGCTATGCTTTTGTGGAATACTCAATTTTAAAGCACTAGTCTTAGTCACCTTGTCATGAAGATTTTCAATAGAATAATTGCAAGCAACATGCTCATCTGAAGATGGGTCCCATTCAGCAACATCAATGCCATTTGTGATCCCTGGTTATTAAGTAACAATAATTAGTTTGAAAAGCTCAGTACAAAATTAAATAATTTTAATAGAACATCACTTTCTTCTTTTCATCAATCTATCTTTTTAATAGCTGAGACAAGCACATGTATAAGGCAGAAAAATGGAAATGATACAGCACAAATGATGAAATTGGCAAACCCCTTCAACAAACATTGAGACTGATGTGGTCAAAAGAAGAACCACTTTTTTATTGAGGTATGTGATATTGAATTAGAAAATCAGTTAAAAAATGCAAGAAACTGCTTTTTCTGTATGGTGTTTTGATACTGGATTCACCATTTGCAAAATGTATGGCACCAAGAGAGAGATCAGAAAGCAAAGGAACAAACACTATAGCACATTCAAATCAAAGGAATGCCAAAAAAATTTCAAACTTTGTTAGCAGAAAAAATCAACATCCCCATTCATTCTGAAAATTTTTAAGATTATATGAGTTTTTCTTTTACGCAATATAAAGATTAACCATGTATAGTGAGAAATAACTAAACCAGCATACTCTTCTGCCAAAGTAGTTCCTCACCAAAGAAATTTGTACAAGCTCTTAAGAACAACACAACTAGCAAGAAAAGGATATTATAAGAAAAAGGTACTTAGTTGAACTGGTTTCAACCAGGTTGCTTAATGATTTTGTAACATTGCTTGCTTTAGAAGGGAGCTCTTGATTATGGACGGAAACACAATGCGTTAAAATTCAAAATCAATATGAATCGTAAACATATATGACTTTGAAAAAAAAATCTCCAAATATAAGTTGTAGTTAGAACTTTCACTCAAGCAGTGTTAATTTCCAATCTGACGAATAAAAATTAGTTATGGTGTAAATTTTTTTAAATTGGTTGAAAACAGAAAATGATGCCAAAGATTTGAAATTTCATTGAAGTTTATAAAAATGAGTACACATGAAAAAAAAAAAAAAAAAAAGAACTCCACACATCCAATCGGTATGATACTCTTTTAATCGTGAGTCGTTTTCCTCCAGTATGGCATTCACAAAGGTATACTTAAAGATAAATAGCTCACACACACCATTAAGAACACTCTTTCGACTGCTTAATAGCCCATGTAGACCATATCCGCCCTCAGCTGTTGTTATTTCCCAGGAATAGCCCTGCAATTAGAAGGAATTTGTCTTAACAGGAAATTAATATAACATGAACAGGATGAGATACAAGGCATTTGTCTAAATGAAACAGTGTCACCATGCGACCATCATTGGAACACAACTGATCTAAATGTTATTTAATCTAAACTTTCAACAACTACTAAAAGTTCAAAAATAGGTCATCATTTACCGATCACTAAACAAATGCCAGATATTTGGATGCCTCACAATAGATGTATGATAAAGCATTTATAACCTGGCTAACTGTCAGTAATCGATCAACTGTCACAATTGCACCCTTCAGAAGATTGACTGCTTGACCTGTGTCAAGAGCATGTGCCCTTGCCCATGTTGGAAATACCCATTCAACAGCTTCATACCACTCTGGAGGTAGTCCCAAATTATTGTATGTTACTGCTGGTTCCACTCCCTTGCATAGGCAAGACATTAGCTTAATTAGTGTTGATAGCAAGAGTCATAGAGATACATCTACAAGAAGTATACCATTTGTTATTAATAATGATTTTTAAGTAATGATTGAGTTGCTTATCACCTCTTCAAGGTGCATGCATTTCATGTAGGAACCCTCAAACATGGAAACACTTCATGTATTAATATTTCTCTACAGTTTGAAAGGCAAAAATCTTATGCCCCGTTACAATTACCCTAATTAACATGTAGGAATCCTTGAGGTGTCTCATGGGTGTTCCAGAATGCAGAGGAGCATCTTCCACGTGTTCAGATTCCAATCTAACCATCCAATGATGGTTCCATCTTTAAAAGGAAGTACAACTTTATAAGTTCATCTCCACCATGATATTAGTACCAGAAAATGTGTTCTTAAAAAATTTACAGAGTGACCCACAAAATCGTGCCCATTAATACTTTTCCTTTTCTTTTCTCTTTTTTCTCTATCTTTTTTTTTTTTTTTTGTGGGGGGGGTTAAGAAATTGTGCCCATTACTGCAAGAAGTAACATACTTCGAAAGAAATATATAAATATCAGAGAAATGCTTTCCCTTCTCTATTTTAACACTCTGGCATTTTCAGCCATTTTGCATCATTCTACAACATGTAAGACCTATCAGTCAAATGTTATCTCAGGAACTTTCCAATTCTTTTTGGCAGTTGATGTCATGCAATGTTGTGTAAACAGGTGAGATTACAAGCCATTGCATGTGCTAATGTTCTTCTTTGGAAAAACAATAGAATCAATCAAGAACAAAGAATATACCTGATGCGAAAGGTTATGGATTACAAGGATACTTCGGGCATCTTTATAAACTCCATATGGACGATACTTGGCTGCCAAAAGCCTGCATCACAAGATTTCTAAAGATCAATCAATCCCCTATCCGTCTTGTTAACTTTACTAAAGACGACTATGAGAATATATCAAAGAAAGCTCCTAAAATGGTAATACCACATCTGAATAAAGCATAATCTTAAAAAATAAATGAAACAAAAACAAGCTATCAGATCATCAGCCTATGCCAGGTGATCATTTCTAACATATGGTCCTAAGATGCCTCTGTTTGCAACAGAACCTCTAAGTTTTGTCTTTCTCATTTCAAGTAAACACTGCAGCAAGGAATATCCCATATACATAATTACTTGTTGATCACCACCTACTCCCATATTAGCAAGTAAATGGGGTGTTCCTATTTCTCAAAGGAATCTGTTGTTTTTTTCTTAAAAAGGATAAAAAACTACCAGATTAGCCTATAAAGCTAGAACTGAAAGAGGGGAGAAAAAGAAACAGTAGGATAAAAGAAAGCTGCAACTACATAAACAGCAGAATCTAAATCTTGGAAAACAATACAAAGTTAAGGAAAGGAAATAGGAAAATGGGGAAAAATAGAAGTATAGAAAATGAACGAAGTAAACAATCCACCAAACATATGCAGCAATTAGCAAAGACCACTTACACTGGCACAAGGCTTGCATGCCAGTCATTGACAAGAAACAGACATTTCTCCCCATAAGTGAACCCTCCCAATGGAAGCACTAATGGTGCTTCACATGCTGCATGGCAAAGTAAAGTGAACCGAAACTGTAAACCAAATAAGAAAAGCTTTTGTCATTATTTGTAAGAAAAAGGGCATTGAACTCTATCAGTCTGTTATAACTATAATAACGGTAAAATGCACCAAAACCTCCCGTGGTTTGATGGTGTCCTGTCAAGATCCCCTGAGATTTATAAATTATTCTAATAACACCCTTTGTGGTTTTTTTTTTTTTAGAGACCTTCAACAAACAGTAAAATGGCCAAAATTCATAATACAACATGGCTCTCAAAAGAAACTTATTTTTTTATTTTTTTTTATAAATAGCTCTTAAAAGAAACTTAGAAAATCATCCTTTAATTTCTAATAAAAAATGACCAGCCAAAGTATCACAATCTCATGTCTTCCACCAAAATGACTAGTGGTCCTACGCTGAGTCCTTCCTCAACTGCTACAAGCAGTCATACTTGGACATCCTCCTCTTCAGTTTACCACCTCCTGCAGTTCTTCCCTTGCCCCAAGTCCCGCACCATGTCTCCCATTCTCCTCTGCTAACAACTCACCAATATATGGCCCAGACTCGACCACTCCACTAGCTCCACTTGGCATATGATATAATTGATCAATAAATCACATGCATGAGGGAATGAGTTGATTAGAAAATTAAGTACCACAAGCGGTGTAATTGGAAAAATTTAAAACCCAAGGATATCAATAGAACACCATCAAACCACATGAGGTGCATTTCATCCTAATAAACAGCATACCTGATTATCACCAAAAGCACCAAATTTATCCCCATATGGGTTTCCAGGTCTATGGTATGATGGGTGATCAACAAATACCTAAAAAGAGGAAGGAAGAGCTCTTCATTATCATAAAGATACTCCGACTATGGTGTTCTACTGACAAACAAATAACAGTTACTTTCTTACATAAATATTAAATAAAGCACTTTGGTTTAAATGTAAACACTCGAAAGATATATATAAATGAGAAGCATACAGAATTTCTTACCCAATCAACGCCACCTCTATACTCATGGAAGAAACCAACTTCTTGCACCCCTCCGAAGCAATATATTTTGATGCAGCAATCTAAATCAACAACACTAGCAAAATTCTTATCTGCAGGAGTGCCATTCAGATATCTAGGAGAGACAACCATAACACGGTGTCCACGAGCTGCTAATGCTATAGGCAAAGAACCACAAACATCTCCTAAGCCACCTGTCTTTGAATATGGTGCTGCTTCAGAAGTAACGAAAACAATATTGTGGGTTACTCTTGTCTGGGCTTTCTCTTCTCCTTCTATGTCCTCAGCTTCTTCCACGCTATTAGTAGTTATGTCTTTGACAGAGTCGTTGACTCCACTGACTTCAACTTCACCTGCAGTTCAAGAATATAAGATTTGCTATAGCTCTTAAACATCTTGATAATCAGAACCATTTAAAGTTGATGAATGTAGGATGTTGGAGTTATTTGGGAAGAAAAAAAAATTAGTAATGTATCATTCTTGTAAGGCCAAGGAAAATTGAAAATATATGCTCAAATTTCAGAACACATTAGTGAGAGAAGTCAAAATGAAATCCTATAGAGGAAGATAATGCATTACTATAATAAGAAAAAAATGAAGGAAAGCTGCCAAAAGAAATTGAAAGAAGCCAAAATTTTAATTTGGGATTGGTTATCACATTTATGAAATCATAGAAGATTAACTGGGATGCATCTTCCCAGTGAAGGAATTTTACAAGTTCATTAATTAATTGAAAATTTTGGCATGATAACATGATGGCGAAGGAGTAAAATATAGTTTTAGATAAATCTCTCCTCAAATATATTGAATCATATATTTGGCAAGTGATAGTCAACAAAATAGTGCAGCATATACTTTTGAACCAGATACGGAGCCAGATTTATTCATTTATGTCCCTAAGGTGAAGACCACATTGATTTACAAGTACTTACGTCACAGGTCCACATAGACATGGATCCAAAGGAAAAGCTATCACCAAGACCAATTGCAGTCAATGAAAAACCTCAGCTTCAGATGACATATAGCCCAAGTATCGAATCAAAAGCACATCATGTTCCTCGTATCTGAGCTTGACTCGAAATTTTCGTCAAGATCCATGAATCAAATACCAGTCTCTTATAAACAATTATAGACCTCAGAATTAGTTTAGTCTAGAATAGCTGATCATCTGAAAATTTGACATTTTTTCTCAATTGGTGGGACACTCAATCTCTCCTTCTCATATGGCTAGGATCATCTCGAAGGGCTAAACTTACGCATGCAACAGAATCTAAGAGTCCAATTTGTTTATAATAAATTCCAATCCAGCGGACCAAAATGATCGCATCCCCACAGGTTTCTCACATCATTGGTCACATTAAATTTTGCTGGCAACAGTATTCCAGTCAAACTGATGAATCTGCCATAGCATAAATGATCTCTAATATAACAAAAAAGGAAGAAGAATGAAGAGGAAGAAGTCGAAAATACCCTATAATAGTAATTTTTGGTTAAATGTATACAATTAGAAATGATAATATAAGAAAAAGCATCCTAAAAGAATTATTAAGCGTCACTGTGTTAGAATAATCATAAAATAATCATTGGTACAGTTTACAAATACTAGAAGCAGAAAACTTATCAGCAATTGTAAACAACAACAGATTCCAAAATGCAAAACGACGCCAAGTATAAATAAACTACTTCACAATAAAAAGATCCATACCAGATTGAGGAATCAAGCGAAACCCGATGACAGAGCCAGAGTTATCCCTCTCTGCGCCCAAAATAAGACCCTTCTTCTCCTTTTCATCCTCAACAGCAGAAGCCCCATCCTGTGAACCACCAATCGTATCACCTGAAACTGAGGTTCTAAGCCTCAAACACCCCCTTCCACGCCTTCTCCTCCACAGTGGAGCAAAACCCAATTGCCCAATCACTCTAAAATTATTGAATTTAGCTAGTACTGCACTTGATGATGATGATGATGATGATGATGATTTACATGAAAGAAATTTCGTGGCCATTGGGAGAGACCCCATGAGAGAGGGGGTGAGAAATCCAATATAAGAACTGGGAAGTAAGGAATCGTGAATTATAGTAGAAAAAAGCGAAGAAAATCTAGAAAAGTGACAGCTTTGTTTGTGTTTGTATGTGAGATACGAGACAAAAATATTAACAAAAACAGAGAGAAACAAAGTACACACACACCCACACAACTCTTTGAGATTGAGAGAAAGAGATAGTAGTGACAAGTGTGTCTGTGGTGCGAGATAATCAGATCCAGCAAAAGCGTGAAACCCAAAAGTAAATCCTCGGTGAAGCTTCCCCGTTAAACGTGAACCATAAAGATCTCGCCGCGTCGGCGTAGTTGTCGTCATGCATGTGGTGTACAGTATGACGTGGCGAGATCACGATGGACGATGGAATGCTAAAACTGCGTACGAGGTGAACGATGGACGATTGACGCTTGGGATTAATCTCCGAGTTAGTCACGTGGCGCTTTCTGAAGGCACCACGCTTAAAGAGCAAAGTGACAAACAAAAAAAATGATGAATAATAAAACAATTTTTTTTTTATAAGAAGAATACAACAAGTTTTTTTTTTGTTTTTGTTTTTTTGTAAGTACAGAATACAACGAGTTGAGTTTGCCTTTCCCAACGAGAATTCGGACTGCTCGCATGAAACCATGGGCGTTTTTATTTTTATTTTTTCTCCTTTTTTATTATTTTTATTTTTTTCAAATTGGAAATTTATGTAAATGTAGCATATTTTAAGGACAAATGTCATTTTAAGTTGGGAAAATTTTATCATATAGCAATCCTTCATTTATCATTGTGTAAGAAAATTCTATCATATATCTTCAATAAATTAGGAAAAGAATCTCTACTCATACATAATGTTTAGGCTTTGTTTGATAATACTTTCTCTTTTATCTCTTTTGTTTTCTCTTCTCAATCAAAAATATTATTAAATAATTTAAAACACAAAATACTTTAAAAAAAAAAACATTCAAAAATTACTTTCACCTTATATTACAACTTGAAAATACATATTATCACACAGCTTCAAGAAATATTGATTATGACATCAATCAGATAAATAAGAATTAATGACAAGGTATTCACAAAACAAAGTTCTTATCCCACATTATAGAAGTAGTCAACGTAGTCAACCAAAATCATGTCTCCAGGCATGACCACCAAGAGGCCAATCATCCACGCCGTTGGAAGTAGGGCTATAGCCCGTGGACCGTCTAGCTTGTGGGCGGGTCCCATTACTTTTAGGGCTTGGGCTCCTTGGGGCCTGATAGGTTATGGTTCCACCACCTGAGCTCGAGGAGTCAAAGCCCGATTCGGCAACGGAGCCTCTCCTTGTTGATGGGTTCCATTGAGGCACATATGGGCCATGCTGTTTGACCGCCGGTCCTTGACCCCGAACCTTGGCCTTTGCAGACTGGGTTGGGGCCATGTAACTAGGGACATTATTTGAGCTTGGTTGTCGCTGCATTGTTGGGTATGGGCCTGAGTCGATTGAGTCCCGATTGAGGCCCAAGTGCGCTATCATATCCATTTCTACCATTTTCTCGGACATTTCATCGGTGGTGGTGGTAGTGGTGGTGGTCGGAAGTGTCATATAAGAGGCTTCTTGGTGTCCCGCATGACGGGCTTGATATGGTTGCGATGACATCCACCGCTCGAGCCAATTCCATCCCCATTGGGCCTTTTCGCGCTCGTCGGCATGTGGCCCAAGATTGTTGTTGGTGAGATCCGGTTGAAAGAGTTGTTGCTGCTGTTGCTGCTGCGGCAATAAAAAAGAGTTAGGACAATCTAGCTGGGACTTCAATTGGAACATGTTACTAAATCAAAGGCTATTCAACCTGGTAGGTAAAAGCATAAGCAAGAGCTCTCTCCCTTTTCATAACAGCGTCATGTTTCCTCGAAGCATTTTCCTTAATTTTGTGTGAACTTTGGCGCCTATTATCCCAAGCTTCCATTTCATACCTTTCCATTAGGCTCTTGGGATTTTGTTCTTCTTCCTCTAGTCCTCTTAGCTCTTCTCCCTCCACTTTCTTCTGAAGCTTCTCATGGGCTAATTGGAGTCTGCGTGCACGTACTCTTGCCTGTACGCGCACCAGTGCTTGCATGCAACGCATTGTCATTTGGGCTTGCTTGCGTACGTTATGACCCCTCACCAGTGCCTGCAGCCTCACTAAGCCCTTCAAAGCTCGCAAAGCCCGTCGAGCCTGCAAAATCGAACACACAATTATAGTGAAAATGGCTAAGTTTTTGTAGGTTTTCAGTGGTAGCATACTACGACTATTAGATTTGGATTTGAATCCCATGATATTAGGCTGTCAGAATAATACAAAATTTGGGATAGCCTAAGAGAGAAGGGTTATTTTAGGCTGTTTGGGGCAAGTGAGCCCCGTAACATCTTCTCTTAAATTGTCTGAATTTCTATATTATTTAAACAACTTAATAACAAGAAATCATCATCCATTAGACTTGGTACAAAGAGAGTCAACTCTTCTGGATTGATTGGGGACCTGGATCCCCTGCAATTGGGGATCCTGATAATTTTCCTGTCCTCGGCACTGAGCAGGGGAATGTGGGGGAGACGGTCAATGTCTGGGTAGAGGCTCCTTGTCCGAGCAATTTCCCTTGTCAGGGAGTCTTCTCTCATAAATCATTTGCAATTTCCCCCTGCCCTCTGCACTGGGCAAGAGAAGTTGCGGATGATTTCAATTCATTGATTGGAGACCGAAATTAAATGTGTTGCAGACATCATTTTGGAACTTGGGAAGTAACATGGGCCAACAATGAATGTGCAACACATGCGACAATTTATTCACCCTCAATAAATATTGGCCATTACCTTCTTCTTATCGGTCAATTCTAGACAACCTCATAGACTTGGACTGCAAATATTTCTAACGTGTATGCCTTATAATCTTTATGCATCCTATAAATGGAGTCCTATATGACTAGAAAAACTACATCAACCTCATCTCATATTATTTTGGCAAGTTATTATGAGTAACATCCCTAAATCTTGACACATGAATTCTATTTAGCGTGTGAGAGAAATGGGAAGGATATTACTAGGTAGCCCCTATAGTGTGATTGTATGAGGGTTGCAGCCCTTTCTTCCTTGGAGTGGCGTCCATAACCGGCCAATCGAACAACTTTGGCCGCTGCTTGTGCTGCTGCAACTGCAGCTTCCGCCGCTGCAGCCGTTGCCACCGCAACAGCAATGGCATGGCTTCTATCTTCGGTCGCAGGAGTCGACGCAGTGCTCTCATCATTTGTTATGTCCACTGAGCTTTCAGTGGGAAACTGTTCAAATGACACCACCTCTGGAGCATCATGTTGCCATTTCTCCACATGATCATCCTGATTAAAATCATGTAATCTCCTATCATTATCACTTAGCAATTATATATGTACAATTTATCCAAAAACAGAAAAGGAAGGAACTTTGGAATTAGAAACTGTGGCAAATTGATGTCACTTCACGTGCCACACCTTTTTTCCTTAGAATCCAGCTAAAGAAGACAAGAAAGTTTTTGGGATGATGGAGATCGCACTTAACAAGCACATGATGATCAATGGATGATGTGATAGCTTAGGTGGCATGATAATTATATGTCATGAGCCTTGCTCTTCGGCCATGTTGCTAGGGGACCATATGAATCTCTTTTAACATTGCAATATTGTCACATAGTAAAAAGGTATATATATATATATGTGTGTGTGTGTGGTTCCACGACATCTACCACATGTCACTCCCCCAGCCAAAAAGAAAAGAACCATAGTATTGATCACCATATGAACGGGCATGATGATCAGGTTAACGTTGAGGATCTTCTGTTATTAGGCTGCTAAAGGAATCTCAATCCCATTAAGATAAAAAGTGTAAGAAATTAATGCTAATTAATATTCATTTCCATTTATAAATCAGACCAAACATTTATAACTGCTTGATAATTACTGTCAAATAATGTGATTAAATATGCATAAAGTTACCGTAAAAGGTACAAAATATGATTGTAAAGCCATCTGTTTTGGACTGAGTATGAACAAAGTTACTGTCTGTGTTTTTTTATCGTAAAAAAAATAGTTAGGTGTACCAAGAAAATGAAACTTAAAAAGAAAAGAAAAGTTGAAAAGTAAAAGTAATATATAAAAATCTCTAATTTTATTTGATTAATTGGACCACTCAAATCAACTGTTTAATTTGCAGATTATATGATTACCTTTTTCTCCGGCAAGTCCTTAGGAGATATTTTGAAAACTTTCTTCACGGACGAGATCCAGCTGCTTCCTTTCTTCCCCATCTCTGTCCAAAAGATTGGACCCTGATCGCCGCTATCATTTAACAAAATACCCATCTCAGAACTCGAAAATTATAGTTTGACATATCCAAAAAATAAAAAATAAAAAAATCATCAAAACAGCGTTAATTTGCTTCAATCACAGAATCAAAGCAAGTTAAATATAACCAAAACATATGAAAACATTGAAGACCCATGTACAAAATCCTGGAGATCTAAATTAAAAACATGCATTTAGCCATTAATCAAAACAATATATGTCTGATCAGACACATACACAGAGACGTACACACGACAAGCACATGCATTCATGAATGGATGAAGATTCTTGAAATGGTAACCAAACCTGAGGTCAGTAGTATGGGATTTTGGATCACTTGGCTTGATGAGCTTTCATATCTTCTCCTTTTCATTTTACATGAACATCTCAGAGAAACTTTTGGTTATGAAAACTCTTAGCGAGAAAGTAGAGCTCATATAGAGAGAGTAGAGAGAGTTAGAGAGAGAGAGAGAGACAGAGACAGAGGAGGTTCGAGACTCGTAACTACAAGCCCGCGCGATCGCCGTTGGTATTTATCATGCTCACGGGGTGAGACCTCGTTATACTTTGATACGGTTGGGTCTGGGCCCAATCAGGTTATGACACGTCACCCAAATCCCACTTGTCTTTTAAGAATAATTATGGAGAACGGTTTTCTGATTTGAATTTAAAATAAATTTCTTTCTTAAACATGTCAGAATATATCTCTTAATTTGAAGTGATTTTACGGTTTAAATTTTGTTTGGTTGTAACTATTTTTTAAAAATTTTTTTATGCAATTATAAGAGTAATATTTGTGCACATATTTTATGTTTTTTTAGTATTTTTTTAATACACATCAATTAATTTTTTCATTTTTTGATAAAAACAAGCGGGCCTTAACTTCTGTTTAAAAAATAAAAAAAAAACAATTTATATATACTAAAACAACATAAAATAAATACACAAACATTATTCATATTGTCACACTATTAAATTTATAAAATATAACCATAATTAGATCGTGGTCCGTAATTTGTATAATATTGATCATCACAATTGAATGAGTAATACCCTTGGACTCCAAGTCGTGAGATGGCCTTAGAGCTCCAAAGGGACAATTCTTTATGCATAGTTGAATCGGTGTTAATACTTTCTAGTTTCTACTGCCTATTCTATGTTTCGTAGTATTATTTTACCATGATATTTATATTCAATTACATGATATTTATATTCAATTATGGGATTTTTATTTTACCATGATATAATATAGTAAAATATGTTGATGTATTAATTCTAGGAGGTCTTTTATTTTTATATTCTTTGCCAGAAATACATTTTTTATATTATAGAGTGAAATGAAAAAATTATTATATAGTAAATATGGTGAGGAATAGAGTGAATAGTGGTGGGGTATTTTTTTTCCACCATTATTACACCTTACTAATATAACAGTGTCAATTAGTCATATTAATCTTGATAAATACTTGTTGTCCAAATTTTGTTTCCAACTTTGTATAAGTAGACAAAGATAATCTTCACAAATGAAAAGTAAAACTCTTTAAAAAAAAAAAAAAAACCACATATAGTAAAGTTTGACAAAAAATTTTTTTAAAAAAAAAAAAAATTTGACAAAAACATTTCTCATTTAAAAAAAAATCTTTTGTTAAAAAAACTATCCAAACTGAAACTACTACGTCAAGGTAAAATAGTGATAGAATAAAATTGTGGTTTTTATGGTCTATCATTACTCTAATTTAACTACACAGTCATAGACCAAACAAAAGTATATGTGTTTTGTTATGTTTAATCTGCGTTATATGCTTCAAATGTAAGAGTTTTATACTCCTGATATGTTATCAATGAAATTGACATATTTTCACTCAAAAATTTTTTAAAAAAATTACTCTAATTTAATTGCCGATTTTATGGTAGGAAAGATAAATTTTGAATCTTAACAGTAATGATGTTTATGATTAGAAAGTTAATTATAGACTCTCGAGTAATGAGAAGACTAAGATTTAAAATTTAAATGCCCATCTTTCCCTCCCCTCTATTAGGAATGTAAGAAAATTATATAGTTATTAATTACACCAAGCTGTGTATGCAACCAAAAACTAACAAAAAAGAGAAAAAGTGTATGTGACCAAAATTACTATAAGCATGAACTCTTCACAGGAAGCTCATGGTGATGGTCCCTCAGTGTTTCAAAGGCTGATTGATGGTCGTCGTGATCATGTTCTTTTATAAGCAATGGTTAAAAAAATTCGAAATTTCTACTTTTAAATTAAAAATTTATAAAATTTTATTTTTATAAGTTCCCAAATCACTTTTATGGTTAAATATTAAGAAGAAAAACTTCCTAAGATTTAAAAGAATTAAATACTGATCTTCAATGCAATAAATTCAGATCTGAGAAAAATTTATACAATTTAAATTATTATTTTTTGTATTCCAACATCATTCAAAATTAAGGTACATATTCACCAAACTTCTAAACAAAATTGTGCATGTCGGCCCGCGTTTTTGTGTCTTCCAAGGGTCCCGCACCATGAGCAGCCTAACCCGGGCAGTACTGTAATAATCACCATAGTGTTCCACCCATATCCATTAAAAGCAAAATCATACGAGTGTCACCCCATATAAAGATTTTTTATAATTTTTTTAAAAGTGTAAATTTTTAAATTACATAAATTTAAATTTTTTTTTTTATATTGAACGATTTTAAAAATGTGAAATATTATTAATGAAAATTTGATATATTTTTATTATGTTCTTGTGATTTATGTTGTGAAAAAGCTTTGAATTAAAAATTATATTTTATTTTACTAAAAAAGAAATGTCTCTTCAAAAATGAAGAAATTTTTTTTTGAAATGATTTTTTTTTACTGCTTTGAAAATATGCTACATTTTTAATATATAACATTTTTTTAAGTTATTCGATATAAAAAATAGCTTAAATTTACGTAATTTGAAAAATTATATTTTCAAAAAAATTATAATGGATCCTGATCTGTCAACCCCTATCCCAAGAAACAGCCATTGGAGCAAAAAAAAAAAAAAAATTCATTGGCCCATAAAAAAATTAAAAAAGAAAAAAAAAATTAGAGTCACGCCGATAATTTTTTTCGACGGAGCAACTATGACAACTTATTAGCAACGGTAGATCGTCGTTAAACTTTTGGACTTTAAGCTAAAGACCAAAATTCATGTAGATGGTGTCTTGTTCAAACATGCTATAGGAAAATCAATGCAAATGGTAGATCTTAAATTGGTTGAAGTGATTAGTTGGTCAACATATAATCAAAGGATTGAAGGCTGAAAAACTCAAGAACTCGGCAAAGGGAAAAAGTAAAACGAAAAAGGCAGCTCATGAGAGCCTTTTTCATTCACATTTCTCCCTTTTCTTTTTGTGATTGTGCTTTTGTATGTTGAGGGTGAGGGATATCTGTAAATGCAATTTGCAGTGGGTCTCGTCTGTTTCGTGTCATTACTCATCACCATTTAAATGCTTAAAGCATCAAAGTATCACCACCTAACCCAAAAATAAGCCGATGTAGCTTACACATTTAAGAGCATTAACAACAATATAATTTTTTTTTTAATGAAAGAAATTAAATTATTTTTTGATTTATTATTTAAATAAGCTTCACAATAGTTTTTCTTATTATTTGTTTATATTATTTAAATATTATTAAAATTAAATGTTAGGAAAAGAGAAAAAAAATGGCAATTAAAAATTATTTAAATTAAATGTAAAAAAAATAAAGCCTTTTATATATAAAAATAATGTTACGGGAACCACTTTTAGTTCCTAGATGAAATGAACTAAAAGTAGTTCCATTGGTATTTCTGTAGTTTAGGGAAGACTTAAAGAAATTACTGCATGGACTTTTTTATTTTTTTTTAATACTTTTTTCTACATTTAAAAAAAAAAAAAATTGAGTTTGAAGAAGAAGATGTTGCTAATGCACTAACATTTTTTTTTCTTTATATATTTGGCTGGGCAGCATTAACATCTCACGTGCCCAATAAATATGAACAAACTGTTTTTTGGTTTCTTTCTTATTTTTGCCGGAGGAGGCGGGAAAGAAAAGTGGGGGCACTAGTAATAAATGCAAGTTTTTTTTTTTTTTTAAATTTTATTATTATTATTATTTATGATCAATACAAAGGGAAAGGCTATAAAGGGGGGAAGGGGGATGGAAAAAAAGGATACAAATTAGGTATGAGGAAATTACTTCAATCTAGTATATCAAATTGATATGTGTAGTTAAAACATGTAATTTTTACACTTATCTTCAAAAGAGTACATATTAATTTAATAGATGGACTGAATTTATTTCTACCCAGTTTGGAAGACAAGTCAAATTGTTTATTTTTCTTTTGTTTGAAGGCTAAAAGTGTGTTTCAAAGAATTCAAACTGAGGCCAACCCACTTCCACGCATAAAAATACCTTCCTTGCTTGGTGATAGCTCTTCATGTCACCCACATTTGGCACGCCCATTTAACCTTTACATACAGTTGAAACTTAAAAAATGAAAATAAAAGAGTTCAGCTAAGGTAGATGACCTATTGCTTGCATTTAAAGGGAAACATGAAGAAAGATAAAGGGAAGCAATAGGAAGGGGAGGGGTCTTAGTTGTGTGCCTTCTTTTTGATGGGTATAATTTAGTTTGGTGAAAAGCCCCTTTCAATGTATTTATGTTTCTGTTCACCCTTTTATTGTGAGGTCTAGCTTTAAGTGATCAAAGCCGTATTTGCACACATGAAAATAGTAATTGGGACCATTGCACTTTCCATGCATAACAAAAATCCATACACAAAATGCCTAGAGTTATCTTTGTCAAGGCTGTCAACGATTAAGAATATGAAAATCTAGGTCATGGTTTTTCAATTGACTTATAGGAGAAAAAAAAAAAAACTTGCTAAAGCTTTATTTCAACTGATTTTATTAAACAAACATGTGTTCTTAGAGCATGTGATTTTAGCAGATTTTAAATACACATATTAGTTTAATTGACTGAAGGTTTGAACAAAAACTTAATTTGTCCTTCATACATGTATCAATTTGAAATTTGTGCTTGTGCAAAATCTTGTTTGGATGATCACTGTTGTTAAGATAATTATAGTTCTCTTGTTAACCCAATGAGAAAAAAGGGGGCATTTTGTTGATATATGGATAGAAGAAGCATAACATCTGAAATTGCCAAAATGTTAAAAATGATTTGCCACTGCAACCTAAATCCTAATCACTTTAACCAATGAATATGAAGATATAATCAGAAATGTGGAGTATAAGCGACACATGTAACTATCATCTAACCTCCAATGGCAAATGGGAAATGGCATTATGCATTGTGGTCAGCTACCTAAAACGAGATATCTCAACTACTCATCTTAATCATGAAACGTTAACATTCCTTTACATTTTGTTAACGTTTGGTGCAACCAATCTAATATAGTAATATGGCATTTGTTTGTTTTTGTTTTTTCTTATTGGCATCCTAGAATTAACAAAGGGTAGCAAGGATAAATAATAAATTATAAGTTGACAACTTTTTTTGTTTTTTAATGACATAGAACCCCTTCAAGGCATGTGACTACCATTCTTGTTAGATATCAAATAAACTCCGGATACGCGATTTTACTCACAGGAACTGTGTATCGATTGAATGAAGATTCGAACAATTTATCTTGTGGTATTAACCAAACTAGTTGACCATTTAAGTGGACATCGCATGCCATTATGTTCATTGGTCCTAAATTATTGGTATGTTTCAAAATAACATTATCACAAAGTTTTTAATTTAGGCTCCGTTTGTTTTAATATAATTTTTTTAACATATATTTTTCGGTATTTGGTATAATCGAAAATTTTGGTCAAATCAAAAACATTTTCGGTTGACAAGGAAAATCTCTTTTAAGCTGCGTAGAATGATTTATTTTTTATTTTTTTTTAGTAGACTATTTTTCAAATTTGAGCTTCTCATTTTCGTACGCACTCTCTCTTGTAGTTCATTCTCCTCCGTCGCTAGAGGTCACTAGTTGCAGATGGAGTTCGTTGGAGGTCGCTGGAAGTCGTGGCCTATTTCGTTCACGGCACTTTCAGAGTTTGTCAAAGGTCACTGGCTGTTGTTGATTTTTCGTACGAGCCAAATACCAAAAAATATTTTTAACTAAAATCATTTTCCTAAAAATATGTTACAACATAAAACATTTTACGTCAAAATAAACAGAGCTTTAATTATTTGAGGGAAAAAGAAATTAAGAAAACTAAGATAGGAAAATCATCTTCAAGTCACAAAAGGAGATGTTAGTCTTGAATAACATAAAAATTTAAGAATTTATACGTAGTGGTAAGCATCATACTCGGATTAATTGCAAAATATTTAGATAGTGTATACCTAATATTAAGGCTTCGTTTGTTTCGATATAAAATTTTTTTATTTTATTTTTAATTTTTTGGTATTTAGTACGACCGAAAATCATAATCAAACTGAAACATTTTCAATTGACCAATAAAACCTTATTTAATGATCGTAAAATGATTTCTCGTTTTATAATCGTAAACCACCTTCATAGTTTGAGCTTCTCATTATAGCGTGCACTATCTTTTGCAATCCATTTGCCGCCGCCAATGAAGGTCATAAGAGCTATCACAAGAATTCGTTGGAAGTCGTTGGCCATTGTTCGTCATCGCCAACCATTATCTCTATTGCGGTCGCTGATTTTTCGTGCGATTCAAACGCCAAAAATTGTTTTCAACATTTTTTTTTCGTTTTTCTGAAAAACATTCTATAATAAAAAATATTTTACATCAAAACAAATGACCTAAGTAAATAATATAAATATGGAGCAAATAAAGCTTGAGATTAGGGGAAGAACTATAATTTCAAGTGGAGGGGGACAAATCTAAAGAGGAAAAAAAAAAATCTTTTTGGGTAAAAAATTAATTTTCAAGGGCTTATTTTATTAAAAAAAAGAATGAAATTTGGAGGAACTTTTAACATTTTGGGAAT
Organism: Betula pendula; assembly: GCA_900184695.1. NCBI lineage: Eukaryota > Viridiplantae > Streptophyta > Magnoliopsida > Fagales > Betulaceae > Betula > Betula pendula. Next base: position 136,558 of record FXXK01000097.1, on the reverse strand, counting down.
TACTGCCCCAACTCAATAATGTGGTTCCACCCCTGCTTGAGATGTATGTGTGCATGTGCCCATGAACAAATAAGTTCATGAAGGATAATAAATATCTAGTCACGGTTGTGCATGGGACAAGTTTTTCTGGGATTAGAGAAAAATTGTTTAGTTTAGTAAATTAAATTGACATATATTTTTAAAGCATATAATTCTCATATACTATATATATATATATATATATGTGTGTGTGTGTGTGAGAGAGAGAGAGAGAGAGAGAGAGAGAGAGAGAGAGAAGAATCATAGTTAATAAACAAATTAAAAGAAATTCGTCAACCCAATTTAGAATAAAAATGTTTTCTTGTGGATATGCCCAGTGCCCACGGACAGCTATGCTAGACTGCTAAACAAATTTAAAAAGAAATTCGTCAACCCAATTTAGAATAAAAATGTTTTCTTGTGGATATGCCCAGTGCCCACGGACAGCTATGCTAGACTGCTAGTCAAAGATTTGTCTTTCTACCTATTTTGTTTTTTTTTTGTTCTTCTGTGATCCATTAACTATTATTTAAGGCCAGATCCGAAGAAATCTTCCGGGCCTGGCTTAGATGTAAGCCCAAATCAAAACTTTCCAATTTCGAAATTTTAAGAATATCAAACATAAGTCTGACGAATGCAGAGTATTCAATCCAAAATTGGGAAAGAAATACAGGATAGGCTGCACATTTCAAAGAAAATGCATATTGTTATGACCAAATTAAGAAGAAAGAAAAGAAGAAGAAGAAGAGAGAAGTGAATACATAACTCAACATAAGGTGACAAACTTGCTCCAATGTGGCATTGATTCTCTAATTGCTAGGACTTTGGTGTCCTTAAAAACTAATAAGGATTTGAGAGTGTTCATGGTGGTGAGGTGGATACGTCGTGGACTATCATGTTAATTTATAAACAAATTGTAATAGAAGTTATACTACTTCAAATTTTTTTTTTGACTCAAATGCCCCTATTACCTTGATGAAGCATGGCATGATCATTATTTTTGAGGAACCCTAACAAGTTACCAAAAAGTTCTTTGGAACCAATGTTAAACTATGAGATTTGGGTTAAGTGCTATAAAAAAAAATTATAGGATTATTTTTTTATTTTTTTATTTTTTTTCAATGAGCTACGAGTTTTTTTTTTTAATGAAAAATAGAATAAACAAAATTAAATCTAGAAGGTTGAAAAAACGAGAAAAGATTTTATATATATATTCTTTCTAGCACGGCATAGGTGGAACCACCCCTGGCCTTTGGGGTCTAGCCCCATAAAATTTTAGAAAATGTCCCAAAAAATTGAAAATTTCTTTTAAGTTTTATTTATTTTTATGAAATGGCCCCCCTAAAATTAATTTTTACCTCCTAAATTTTGAATTCTTTAGTTTTGTTCCTCCCCTCTCCTAATATTCTAATTCCACCCCTGACCTAAGCCAAATCCTAAACTACGAATCATAAATCAGTGGAATTTTGTTTTGACAAATATATTTTTAACCAATAAGACACTTTTCTGAACTATTGATTAGAACTCAGTCTTAATTGCATTCAATTGATTTATGCTTTAATCACAACTCCATTTAGTACATGGACATTGTATAATGCAAATCAAATCAAAATGGAAAACGGCTCGAAAGTTAACATACGCCTGGTGCGCATGTTAACCCCTCTTTAAAACGTTGGGCTCGTTTGGCAAACGTTAACAAACGTCGTCAAACACCCCCTTGCCGGATGTTTGGCAAGGGCTTGTGGTTGTACTGTTCATGACTTTGTTTTTTTCAAAAAAAAACATTCACACTTTTTATATCACATCAACTACTTTTTAACAACTTTTTTCACTTTTTATATCACATCAAATATTTTTTTATTACCATTCAAATAAAATACTCACTAAAAAACAAAAATTTTCACTTTCCAATACAAAAAATTTACAACATTCATTCTACTTTATATCATATCAAAAGTCAACAATCCCCGAACCACAATCCCAAAACTTTGCCAAACGCCCCCACTTGCCTTTACGTCTCCCCGGCACCCACAGAGAGATTTGTTCTCCACGCGGCGTTCAAGCAGAAGCCATGCGCATGGTCGGCTCAGCGCATTTTAAACCTCAGCCCTTTAAGATACTAACGTGAACCATACCCATAATACGCAGTACGCACGGTGCACCCCAAATCTGTGGACCCCTTCGGGCCTTCGGTGCATCCTTGTCGCGTACGTGTCAGAAACCAAGAGTCCCTGCGCGCATAACGCATACAGCGCATGTTAACCGAACTCTCTGCTGTATTGTGCTCTGTTTTATTCCTCTTCCACTCTCATTTATTTCAAGGACTCTCTTACACTTTTTGTATCATTTTTCTCATTTTTCTTGCTCTCTCTACAAACCCTAAACCACTCCAGTCCATCTCCACAAGAAAGGTATGAACTTTGAGCTTCTTTTGTATCTGTCTCTTTCACTACGAACTTTTTTTTTTTTTTTTTGGTTCGTTGATCTTTCCGTTTCTAAAGGTCGTTTTGTTATTCTATACGAGTGTATTGGAATGTGATTGCTTGATGAAACTTTCTTATGGAGAAAGAAATGTGTTTATGTGTGTTTGTGTGAATCTTGCGTATATCCGTGTGAATATGTATATATACAGTTGGATGTATATGCAATTTCTCCACATGTACGTGTATGTATGGGCAGGTTTTGTAAAGTTTGTGAGCTTGTGGTTCTGGAATCTGGAATACGTACTAAGTTTATTCTTTGAACTTCAAATTTGCATTGAAGCAATAGAGTGTGTGTTGTGTATATGGATTAAGGCGCACATTGAGACATATACACAAAATAGAATATTGTGGTGTACAGATTGAGATTTTATTGGCTTCAAAATGCTTGAAATGTCTTCATTTGAGTTTCTCTGTTTCCCCTTTTACAGCTATGGAGCCAAATATGGGGCGCCAGAAAGCCAATGCGAGGAAGAGGCAACTGGTGGAACTATATGACGACGACAATGAAATCAACAGGGTGTATAGGTTCAAAGTCCTATTACCAAATGGGACAAGTATAGGACTAACAGTAACGGACCCCGTCCCTGAAATGCCCTTCAGGGACTTCATTGGTTTCGTGAAAGATGAATACTCTCGAGCTAGGAAGCAGGATGAATCCATAAAGCAGAAAAAGCATATAGATTGGAACAGTGATCACATTTATCTTGAGGATGTGAACAGTCGCAAGATGAGAAGCATGATTAAATTCGATAATTTCAAGCCTCATAAGTGTCACATTTTACAACTTCATGTGAGTATGAGTTGCATTAGTATTCATCCTCTCTTCGGTTACCTTAGAATTGTGGGGAAGGAAAGGAAAGGAAATGGAAGTGCTAGGCTCTTTGGTGAACTGAGAAAATTGAGCCATAACTTCTGTTGAGCTTTTGGAATTTTGAATACAGCTATATGGTTATTTTTTAAGACTGTAAAATTCCTTTTAAGAAAAATTTTGTAGACTGAAGTACACTCCTTTTCCTAAGCAACCAGCTGGACGGTTAGTGTAATGGTTGTTTTGGTAAATATGGTTTTTCTTACTTGGTGATGCTTTTATTCGTTTTGTCTCTGGATTAGGATGGCTCTGGTGAGATTGCTAATACTTTCAAGGTTAGTAGTCTGTTTTGCATTTTTATTCATGTATCATTGCCTTATATTTTATATAATAAGTTGCGGAATGGTTTTGCTTCTTTGGACAATATAGATGTGCTTGATCAAGGGTTGCCATTAGTTTTGTGATGAACTTTTCTGGTTTACAGAATATGTGGGACCTGACACCAGACACTGATTTATTAAAGGAGCTACCAGAGGAATACACTTTTGAAACTGCACTTGCAGATTTGATTGTAAGTTGTCTAATTCAGTTGGCAAATTTATCTGGCTGTGTGCTTGATCTTTTTTGCTTATTGGGGGGTTACACTCTGTTGCTTGTTTACCAGGATAATTCCTTGCAAGCTGTATGGTCTAACAGTCAAAATGATAGAAGACTGATTAGGTATGGCATTGCCGTGTTTATCATACGGTTAGGTCAGGCTTGTTGTTTACAGCTTGAGTTCTATCAATTGCTTGATTTGTATGTTCAGTGAAATATTATGTAGAAAGTGCGGGCATGAGTTTGAATGACCCAATTATCAATTGTGCTACTTCTTAGACATTGCTTATGGCGTATGGTTTATGATTATTGATTCTCAGGATGTGTTTATTGCTGTTCCGAAAGTACTTATTGAATTTCAGTTTCTTGGCATTAATGGAAACAATTTTCATTATGGCTGCTAGTTGATTACTTTGAATCCCCTTCTATTGTGTCATTTAAAAATCATTTAAAGGACTATACTTATTCCTCCTTGATAATTAGAAATGCAAGACAAATCTTTGTTTGGACCCAATACCTTACCAAGAGAATTGGCAACGCATTTGGGATAAAAGCTTTGTTGAGTTAGGTTATAAATTAGAGGTTCTTTCAGCACCTCTTTATTTGCTCATAATAAAATTCTTTATATCATCTGTCAGTTGGATGGTTATTTCATTTGATTTACCTGATCCTTGGATTGTGCTTAAGCTGCTATTGCTGCACTTGAACATTTACTTACTCTTGAATAATCACTTTATTTATTTATTTATTTGTTAATGTTTACAGTGTGAATATTGTTGAGGATAGAATTTCTATTTTTGACACCGGTCCTGGAATGGACGGCAGTGATGAAAACTCTATAGTGAAGTGGTATGTGATAGCAGTCATTCTTTACTAAATTTCTGAAAGTTTTGGGTTACATAGCAAATGATGTTCTTCTCTTGTTGGCTAAAACATAAAGTTTGGTGTATTGGAAGGATGGATGACTTTACAAGGGTTTAGAATATCACTTATAAAGCCTAAAAAAGATTCAATTTTCACTAAAAGAGTCTTCTAGTGGCACACTAGTGAAATTTGTAATTTTTTCTGCATGGTCATTAAACTAATTGTGTGATTTTGTGGAATTGTTTTTGGATGTGATTCCTTGAGAAAGAAGGTATTGGACTTCAAGGAGGCCTCAAGAATTGAGAAAAGAGCCTTCCTAGAAATGGAAGGATGAGTTTTAGTCAAAAAGAGAACCCAGAAAAAAAGGAAAGGGTTAAGATGTAGTAATCTCCAAGGAACCCCTGGTGGTAGCATAGTTGGCTGGAGATCGCGCCTCATGAAATTGAAGTTATTAGTTCAAATCCCTCCTTCCCCTCCCTTGAAGCCAGACTCACTCATCACCAAAAAAAAAA
>FXXK01000097.1:54276-131071 GCA_900184695.1 Betula pendula | reverse complement strand
TTCTCTGAATAGCATCTAATGCCTCTTTTAATACATGACGTAGAGGATCATTAAGTAATTACCTGAAAATGATGTGTTTAATGGTTGATATGCATATAATTTTCAAATATTGATCCCCACGTCATGTGAAAAATAAGCGTCTTTTCCCCCCCACCATGCAGGTGCTTTACATATGTTCTGATTTGTATAAAGGCGGTTAGTATATATATATATATATATATTTGTTTATTTCTGTTTTAGCTATGGTTAATATATCCTTCAATCCTATTTAGGGGAAAGATGGGCGCCTCGCTTCACAGATCATCTAAAGGACAGGCAATAGGGGGAGAACCTCCATACTTAATGGTAAAATCAACTTATAAAAGCTTCTGATATGCCTCTTATATGTAGATACATGTCATTTATAGATTTATGTATGTACGTATGCATATATGTGTGGGTGAGTGTGTTATGGATACACTTGGCTTGATATATGTATATATATACACACACACATGTGTGTGTATTTATAATTGGTTGGATATATATCTTCTATGTACACAAATTGATGCAGCATGGTGTAGTGGGTCGCTGAATTAACAAGCACACAACTCACAATTCTTGCACAAAACCAAGGAAATTCATAGATTTGCAGGAAAACAGAAGAAAATTCACCTGTAGGGAGTTTTTTATTGAAAAACGGAGAAGAACAACATAAACTGGCTGTCAAGCATTCCTTACTAGGCTTAAATAGAAATAGGGTTGCAACTGTGGAAGAAACAAATTACAAAATTAACCTGCCACGCCTGTTCGACCAAGATAGGACATTGCACGATAAAAACCCTCTTGGAACAACCTCGATCAATCGAACTTTGACCGAGGCATCGAACGGAGGTCTTGGGAATTAGTACTAAGGAACATGATCTTCTCGGTTGATCGAGATTCAACCGAGAGATCGACCGAGGCTCTTGGGAATTCACACTGATGCTCACCCTGCAGTCTTGGCTGAACGAGTCTTGCAACTCGGGTGGATGAAACTTTCTCCTCCAATTTCTTCATGAAATTGTTGCCACTTGGTCTACATCACAAATGCACATATATAGTTGGTAATTTATTGATTGTGAAAGCCTTATAACGTGGTAGGCAAAAATATTTTTTATTTAGGCCTGGATATTTGCTTTAAAAAGTTGGTAAAACTACTCAATAAGAAACATTTCAAGACATGATAATTTTTATTATGACTTCAAGAGCTGTTGTTATTCAGACTATCAAAATCCTAATTAAAAGAAAATAGAAACTCCAGCTATAATGAAATCATATCTTTTTGTCATGACTAAAGTTTACCCTAATTGGACTCAAAGTAAACTCCAAAAAAAAGTAATAAACAATTTTCACGAGCAAACACCATTTGCTCTGTTACCAAACAAGAAGAATAAAAATAATTGCCATCATATGCTTATAAATATTTACTTTCTGAATCTGTGAGAGCTGATAATCAGACTAATTGAGCTGGCCCTACATAAGTTGGATGGGCTACCATGTGGAACCTATCTTTGGGCATAATGGGTAAATTTTAGGGCCTTCATGAAACATTACCATATTGTCATTTTCCTGTTGTTCTCAAGCCATTATTTGTACTTAACTAAAACTTGATGATGATAAAGAAATCTGCAAGATGTATACATATGCATGTGTGTAATCTTTTCTGTCATTGATACAATATCTTATGTTGATATAAAGCCATCGGTAATACTATACTAGCATTATGAGTTATGCAAATTTGATCTTAGAGAACCTGCATAACCATTACTATTTGGTCAATTATTGTTTCCTTTAGTTGCTGATGCTAGTTTAGTTCATTATGAGCTGTTTTCTGTAAATATGCAGCCTTTCTTTGGCATGTTTGGATATGGAGGACCCATTGCATCTATGCATCTAGGGAGGTATGGCCTCATGATTTTTCCTCCTTAATATAATTTCAAGTCTAGCGAAGTAATGCCTGCTGTTAATGTTTTCTTGCACTATATAGGCGTGCTTTAGTATCTTCCAAGACTAAAAGTTCCAGGAAAGTCTATATATTACATCTTGAAAGAGAGGCTTTACTCAGCAGTTCTTGTTCTGACTGGAAGGTAAGCAAGCTCACTAAGCAGATTTTTGTCCTTTTATTAGGTATTTGTTTCTCACAGTTTCTTCAGAATTTTTTTTTTTTTTTTCAAAGATAACTAGATGATGGCATGTTAACTTTCATTGACCTTTACTGGAACTTCCATTTAGACTGATGGTGGCATGAGGGATCCCTTAGAAGATGAAGTTAGGGAGTCACTTCACGGGAGCTTTACTAAGGTAGACTCTATGGTGTTTGTCTTCTTGCTTATTATCACTAATAAAATGCGTGGGGGGAGTTTTACCTTCCAAACTACCACTCAAGTTGGAATGTCCCTCCAAACTTTTAATTTTTGCAATGTACCCTCCTTAACTACCAAAGGGATTGCAATGTCCTCCTTCCGCACCCCGAATGACAAAAATACCCTTGCATAAGATAAAAGAAGTTCAGAAAAACCAAAAAAAAAGGCAAAAAATTCAGAATTTTTTTTTTTTTTAAAAAAAAAGGCAAAAAGACAAAAAATAGAAACAGAAAAAAAAAAAAAAGAGACAAAAATAATTCAGAAAAAAAGAAGAAATTTAGAAAAAGGCAAAAAATTCTGAAAATGACACCGTGGGTCTGCCATGGGTCAAGGCATTTTTTGACTTTTGTTATCTTTAGATTTGTTTTATTTATTTATTTTTTCTGAATTTGTTTTTTTCATTTTCTCTCTCTCTCTCTTTTTTTTTTTTTTGGTTTTTAATTTTTGTTTGTTTTTGTTTTTTTTTTATGTTTTTATCTTTTCTAAATTTTTTTTTAATCTTATGCAAGTATTTTTGTCATTTTGGGTTGTGGAGGCGGACATTGCCATCCCTTTAGAAGTTAAGTAAGATACATTGCAAAAATTGAAAGTTTAGGAGGACATTGCAAATTGAGTGATTGTTTAGGGGTAAGTGTAGTTTCTCCAAAATTTTAAAGAGAAATCATTCTATAGCAGTGGTATGCTGTGCAGGTTTTTATTCCTTTTATTTATTTCTCTATATCTGTCAGGGATAAAGACGATTTACTTTCCATTGTGATACTGTTGTAGGTATACTACTATGGTTACCAAAATTGATACAGTCCTGTCAATTAGACGGTTGCTTCTCTTAAACAAATTTGCTTTTCCTTTATTGCAAGTGAAATCTGCCTAAGCCTTAGCACACTTGACTACTAACTGAACTTGATTAAGTTTCTGAGACAGAAATGGATAATAACTTTTAAGATGAAGCGCAGTCAATAATCAATTGTTAGAGAACCTTTTTAAAAACTTACAAGTGTTTTAAAATTTTCTTGAAGGATCCCTTTAATGTTTATCGATGATTTAGTGCCAATTTAATAATTCCATGTGGCTTGGGTATAGTTAACATCTAGGAAATCCTGTTCACTTTATGTGGGAATTTTTCTTTGTAACATTCGTTTTCTTAATAACTTGTGTAAATAGGATGAGCTCCACATCTCAGTTACCAGGATTTCCTTCTTTTTTTTTGGAATCTAGTAAGAGCTGAATATGAAGATGTAGATCAGAATAGGTTCAGTAATTTTGAGATGTTGAGAGAACAGAAGATAATATCTTTTTCTACTATTTTGTTTCATCGGTAATTTGCAACTATTTTGGAAGGTTACTTGTGTTTTATCATTTGTGCAGGTTAACAGTTATTTCCATTTTGATATATGGAATCCCTTTCTGCTTTTCAGAGATAGAAGCTTACTGTAGCTTTGAATTTTTTTTTTTTTGAGGCGTAGGCCTCTTGTGGACCCTACAGCAAGTTCCAATATAATGGTTCCTCTTGGCAGTTCTTTTTATTCGATTAAGTTTTCCCTAGTTATCTGGGAAATTTGTACTCCTTTTATTTTATTTTTTTTTCATGTTTGAGGATTTTGTGGGTTTTATCTATTGCTCTTGAGTTTAATGGGTTTCATGTAAATCTTTATTTTATTTCAAATCTAGGATGTTGATGACAGGCATGTCTTAGTGTCAGATTCCTTAAGTCATGAGTCACAAAGACTTGGCTGTGTTTATGGTTGTGAACTCTCTCTCTCTTTCGGTATGTCTGTATGTGCATGTATCAACTCTGTTGAGACTGTACTTATCTGATGTTCACTCCTATCTTAGGAGTGATTCATGGGTCTAGTATTTAACAAATGTTGTAAATCTGATCTACTCTTTGAAAACTGTTGCTTATCTGACTATCCATTAAGTCCTCTGGAAGAGAACATGTAGCCTGTGTTACATTGGGCATAAGCTCTACAGTATTTAGATGAAGTGTTTGTCTGTCTGTTCTTCTTGATCACATTATACGAGTTTGTAATTATGTAATTTTTCTGGACAGGTTGAGATTTTTAAGCCAAAAATAAATAGCTTGGACCTGCTTCAACTCCAATGCAAGCTGAAAGACATCTATTTTCCATACATTCAGGTTTGTTTGCTTCCGATAAAAAGCTTCATAATTACAGTTAACTTTTAGTTTCATAGGTGAACCCAAGTAGAGATATTTTACAATTTGCAACACTAAATCTTATGACTACCCATACTCTTGAGGTGATTACATGGTCCAAAAATTATGATGATTTGGTGATGTTTCATCCATCAGCAATCTGATTTGTTTTAGGGACAAGACAACTTTATGAGACCATGCCAATGAGCTCTCGCTCAAACAGCACCTCCTTCTCATATAAGAATATGGTGGAAGGTGAGATGGTGGCTTCAAAACCCATTTGATGTGTGTGGTAGTTAGCAATCAGGAAATGGCTTCAAGACCCATATATAGGCTATTGCATATATGAGATTGGCAATTACTTCCTTTAGCTGGTTTTGGAGTTATTGCAGAGGAAAATATCACATTAGCTGGTTTTCAGAGTTTCCCATAGTGGTGTACCTGTCCAAGTACTTGGCACATGCATGCAAATGCAGATGCTTTAGTACATCATATATGCAGGCAATGACATTGACTTTCTTGGGAGGCATATATAACCGATCTGATTCTCTGAACAATCGAAATTTTGTACTTCTGTCGGATCCTCCCTATCTCCTGATCGAGCTTGTGTAGGTAGATGTTGCCTGGTAGGGCTGATAGTAGTACACTGTGTGGGATGGAGGCCCTTGTTTCTCGAATAAACCTTTCCATGTCAGTCATTGTGGTGATACTGCTGCAGTTTTGTGTTGTAATATTTTTCTCAGTGCTAGAAATGTATTTTTCTTGTATACTTTAGCATCTTTTGTGGCAAACAGCTTCTTTTTTTTTTTTTTTTTTCTTTAGCAGGACCTGAATTTGATATTCTTGTGTGTTATGTCACTGATGTGCAGTGTGATGAAGTGTCCAACTCAGTGAAGACTATTACACCAATAGAGTTTCAGGTTTAAGAGTGCACTATTATGTTTTTCCAATATTTCATTAATTTGTAGAATTCCTTGACAAATATATGTCTTGCTGGTCCTTTACATTTGGGTAGTTCAGGGTCAGTATCCTTTAACATTGGAGCTTAACTTTTAAATATGGTTACTTATATTAAATTATGACTATAATTCCACTTTCTAGAATTGGCATGTGCAGCTAATGTCTAGCTTTGCCTACTCCAATAAGCTAAATAAAAGGTGAATTCATAGTTATATATAAATATACTAAATTGAAATTGAACAAATTAATGATTCTATGTATTTCTGTTAGAAAACTTTTTAGTATTTTTAGGATAATCTTATCTAACTAATTTTTCTTGTTCCCACCAAGGTTTATGTTTCTTACCATTATTTTTATTTGTAAGAGCAGTAAAATTTGGTAGTCTTGAGAAGTAATTTTGTGCCTTTTCAGGTTAATGGTGTTGATTTAGCTGAAATTGAAGGTGGGGAGGTTGCAATAACCAACTTGCATTCTTGCAATGGTCCTGAGTTTGTTTTTCAGCTTCGTTTTTTCTTTAACCAAGCCAATGCTTCAACCAAAAGTCCAGGTAAGTGATCCATTATCTATTCCTTGGTATATTATCTGGCTCTTATTATTGAAAAAATGTTCTAAATATTCTGCAATTGTTCCCAGTATTTTGTTTTTAATGAGTTTCAGACGTCAATAAAATTCCATTTTTGTTTCTAAGACTTCAAGTATATCAGGTTCAAGAGCATGTCAAGAAGCTAATGCACGCCTGAAGTGCGTCTATTTTCCAGTCGTTAAGGTATAAGAATGGCATGCATACCCTTTCTTTTTTAACATTTTGTCATTTTGAAAATTTTGATATTTGTAATTTACAGGGCAAAGAGAGTATTGAGATGATTTTGGAGAAACTAGAAGCTGAAGGATGCAGCAGCGTTGAAAACTATGAAACCTTTAGTCGTGTCTCTATTCGACGACTTGGTCGTCTACTTCCAGATGCTCGCTGGGTAGGTTGTCAATCTTGCCATATTATCTGATGAATGCCGAGTATTCCCTAATAATTTGTATCTGATTACCTCAGGAACCAACATCTTTTCACTTTTACAATATTTAAATTCTGGTGTCCGGAAGTTGTATGACATGCAAAATTTCGTAAGAGATACTAAGTATTAGCATATTAAGTCTATGATTGACAAATTGAATAGTTTTTTATTTTTATTTTTTTATTAATGAATAACAAATTGAATAGTTTTCATCATCACATGCTACACGTTCTAAAAAACCACAAATAACTATATGTGATACAGATACGTTGGTTAATTCTATTCTATCCAGTGTTGAACTCTTGCTCTTGACTCATAATTTCATCAGATTAAAAATTTAATCATTGGGGTTTGGGATATTTATCATTCTTTCTGTAACCTAAGCTGGCAGACCATCTTTCTTACTTGTGTTGGCTTTTAAGGAATTCTTAGTTTAAGTGATGTAAGCTATGTTGGCATAGTTCAGCTTGAAGGTCATCAAAATCTCAACCCTAGCTAGTGCAGCTTCTCATACCTCAAATTTCATCTCAACCATGACTGAGATGAACTTTAGGTTGGCTTTAGGCTCCCCTGAATTGACAATGAATATATATATATAGTGTTTGTCGCTGCTGAATGAATGACTTAAACCCTAATACCTTGTAACTTGAGGCATTTGAATAGGTTGATTTGGATTTTGGTTAGTTTATTAAGTCACTGTTGCAGAGGATCTCAAATAGCATCACCCCCCCCCCCCCAAAAAAAAAAAAAAAAAAACTGCCATACCATAGTTTACATTTAAAGCTTTAGGTTTGGATCTCATAGGAATTGATATCTGCATTTTGTTAGTATTTCGACATAGTGAAATTGGATCTGAGTCCCTTTATCTGGACCTTTTTTTTTTTTTTCCCCATTAAGTACCTTATCTTAACAAAACCCCTCTAGATCCACTAATTCTAACTTTTATGAAGTTTATGGTTCATGTTACTGAAAGTCTTTGCGCTTTTGAACCCCAATATGATATTATGTATAAAAGAAAATACATCCATTCGGGGTGCACCCGACCTCTGGAATCGATCTTATATTTAATAAATAAATTCACTTCCTTGAACTCGCTTTAGGAAATCTGCTAAGATGGCGAGGAAACTGACTTCCAAGGGTGATTACCTTCTGTCATAGGAAGTAGGCACCACTCTAGTGTAGTCTCTTTTTTGTTTCAAAAGTTTTTTTGAGACTGAGGTGGGACCTTAAAACATTCACTTCCTGAAAGATACCAAAATGGATTTTTTTTTTTAATTGAATAATAACTTAAACAAACTTAAAGTAAAAAAGACTTCCATGCTCTATGAAAAATCCATGAAAGTACAATCTGTGGAAGGCATTTACAATACTTATATATTTTTTCAGCTTCCTCTGCAGCTTAGGGCTGCATCAATCTTGAAGGTGGATTGGGTCAATTTCCTGTCTTATGGTTTAGTGCAATTTCTAATACTAGTCTTTCCTTAGAGTTACTAGTGGAGTCAGTGGTGCAAGTAGTGACTACACATTTTCTGGTAATATTTAGAATGTTTATACACTGTATTACGTGGTCTTGTGAGAAAGGAATAGTTGTACTTTCAACAGTTTATGCTTAAGTCCTTGTATTTGAGATTATTGTATGATTGAATGGCTAGCCTTGGCGGCTCCCTTCTTTGTTGTGAGATTGTAACTTCTAGGAGTTAATTTTGTACACTTGCGATGTACTTTGAGTTACTCCTTTTTTCTTAATAAAATTTATTACTTGTACAAAGAAGAAACAGAAGATGGAAGAAAAAAAAAGAGTTAGCTCATGGGGATGTAGTATGTTCTGATGTAGGATTAACCAAAAAGTAAAGAGAGTAGTACTTTTAGTAAAATAAGCAAGGATGTCCAAATCAACATTAGCTGTTCTCGGTTATCAAAGAAAGGTGCAATCAAATGCTCGGGGAAGGTCTTGATTGATGTGATAATTTCTATAGGTGCCACCTACGAGATGGTTGTTCCCCTTTTAAAGAGTTTTCCGGATCACATTGTACATTTCCTAGAAGATACCCACACTTTTGACTTCCTTATCCCACAACAAAGAGCTCAACCCTCTTACCCATCCCTACTTGCATGCCTTGAGAAACCATCCTGGATTGCTGCTTACTTTCCCTAGGAATGCCGCCTACAAGAATGAACTTTGATTCCCGAAAGAAAATGCATAAAAATTGAATGTGACTGAGCAACCATTAGGAAAAAATGTACTCTTGCCACCTGGCCAGTCATGATCACTTCCGTCTGTTCTCTATTTCTTTCTTCAGCGGGAGTAGTTTTTCTTAAATTACTACGTGATAATGTACATCTCTTAGACATACATTGCTACACTAAGATTTTATGTTTTTAACTTCTGCTTGCCATTTTTTTATATATGCCTTTGTCTTTACCTTAAGTGTTATTTGATGGGTGTGTCTCATATATCTTACACCATTGCTACACAACAGGCATGGCTTCCTTTTATGGATACCCACAAAAAGGGAGATAGGGCCCACTTACTGAAAAGATGTTGCTTGAGGGTTAAATGCTTTATTGGTATGGTGGTTGCATTTATTGTCAGTCACCACATATTTGTTTTTCAAGCTACTTGCAACAAATTGGGAGTTAAACGCTTCTGCAATTGTTTTGGTTGCAGAGACTGATGCCGGTTTCAATCCAACACCTTCTAAGGTAAGGAATGCTCTTCCATGTACATGTAAGAGTGTAGCAACTATGTTCCTTTCCAGATCTTGGTTCACTCCAGGTGTCTTAGAAATATTTTGGAGTGTGATTTGCTGAATGCATATCAATCTTATCATAGTTGTCTTTCCAAACTTGAGGATGATGCTCTCTTTCTCTCTCTCTGAGAATGTATTCTGTGCAATTACATTGATGCTTTGTTGAAGCCTCACTTCTGGCTCTATCTCCAGATCAATGAAGGAAAATTTCCAAATGTGCTAGATTGATTACATAAAACTTACACCACAGACACCAATTAAAAAACACAATAATATGATGAGCAAAACATTGTTACTATCATCTTTAAATTCTTTTTACCAGCTATTGTGGTGTTCAGCCTCGCTAGGCTTGCACTCTCATGACACGTAAACGGGTGCTTAGTTAGTATGCAGAAATAAGATTTTTGTAGGCCCATGTAAGAGTAATTAAGCATAGATTACAAATAGTGGAAGTAAGCAAGGGTGATGCTAACTTTTTATGATGTCAGTTGATTTATCTACTTTCTTTTTTCTGTTTGTTTTTACTATTTTTTTAAGGTTGATTAGTAATTGTGTTTTATCCAGACTGATCTAGCTCACCAAAATCCTTTTACCACTGCTCTAAAGAACTTTGGGAATAAGCTCCTTGAAAAAGAAAAGGGTAATCTTTCTGGCTATCACAATAAAGAACTCTTTTAGGATAAGTTGACTGCTAAATGTTATGCTCAGTCCGATGTTTTGAACTTGTAGATGTCAATGTTGAAATATATAGAGACCAAAAACAGTTGACTCCTTTGCAACTGGAGAGAGAGTATCAAGATTGGATTCTTCATATGCACGATCGATATGATGAAGAAACTGAATGTGGCGAGGATCAACCTGTTCTTATTGTCAGCCCTGCAAACAAAAAGGCACTTGGCATTTCATCTGATGGTAGGCATAGAAGGGATAAACAGCTTGATTTCCCAAATTAGTATGATATTGAGTGTAATTCATATTCAGTTACAAAAGTTATCTAGGTCAGAGTTAGTATTTGTGAGCTTGGTATACATTAACGATCCACTTCTTGACAGCTTAAGCTTTTGGATTGGATTCTTTAACATAGTATGAGAGTGTTGGTTTGACTAATTGGCCTTGTTATTGAGTCTTGGGAACCTTTATTTGTTTTAGTTTTTTAGTTCTCAATACTTTTTAGTTTCAGTTCTCAATATTTGACTAATTGGCACTTGATAGACATGCATTTGGTTCAGTGTTGTTGGGCAGGCTTGCCAGCATGGGTGAGTCTTAGAGTTACTATTGTTGCACCACTTCTTGGCAAGTTAAGCTTTAGGGTTGGACACTCTTAACAGTGTAGAAGTTAGAAGAAGTTCTATTGACTTCATTGTTGCTTCTGTTCCTTAATTTCTCACTTTACATTCTAATTTTGTCCGATGCTATTTAATTACAGTTGCTCCTTTTTCAACTTGTAGTCATAAGATTGCATCGAGTATTGAAGCGGAAGGGAGTATTATGGAAATCTGGCCAGAAAATAAAAATTCTCAAGGGAGCATGTGCTGGATGCCATAAGAACAATGTCTATGCAGCACTGGAATACTTCCTGCTTGAAGGATTTCAAGGAGATGCTGGTGGTAAGAATTTCTTTGCCAACAAGCCATTGAATTTGACCATTCCTTTATGTTTCAGTAGTTCTAGTTTAAACTGAGCATATAGCTGACAGGCTTATGCCCTCAATAAAATTTCATGTCATGTATCTTAAGGATATCTAGAGTTCGATTGGAATTTTAGTAGAATTTTATAATAAGGTCAATTTTATGAACTTGACCATTCTTCTCTATTCCTTTTCAATAGGTGAAGTTCGAATCATATGCAGGTATGTGTTATTGCGCATTTGCTGCGAGTTCTTTTTTTTTTTTTTTCCAAAAAAAAAAAAAAATGTACATATGTGATTCCGCAAATCATTTTCTCATTGATAAATGTCTCCTGTTACTTTTGGTTTGAAAGGCCAATAGAAGTCCCAGATGACCATGGCAGCGCCCTTGTAGTGAATGATGGGGATGCCAATTTTGATATTCGCAGCTCTTTATCCCTGCCTATTAATGTGATTGATTCTGAAAAGGTTTGCCATTGCTTTTTTTGCTATCTTTCCTTAACTCTTTTCAGCTGTTAATTTAATCGAATGATTTGCTGAATCCTGGGCCATTCAAATCAGTGTGTAGTTATTAAAAATATCGAGTGGGATTATCAACTTGACAAGCAACATCAGAAATCTCCTTCTACAATTGATTTGCTCAGTGTAAAACAATGTCAAGAGCTGGAGGTTGATGGGGTATTTCTTTATTGTTCTCTCTTTGTATGTGCTGGAACATAGTTGGTTTTGGAGTGTTTATTCCTCTTTGTTTGGTTTGCCAAGAAAGAGAACAACAAAAACATACCTGAAAACTCTTCGAAAATTTCAGAATATTAAACTTTCTGATTCCAAAAATTTTTCATATTATTTCCTCCATTATCTTGGCAATTAAAGCATTTTCAAGTACTTATTTGTATAATTATTACTTTTTTTAGGCACTACCTGTTGATTCCTCTTTGTTTGGTTTGCCAAGAAAGAGAACAGCAAAAACATACCTGAAAATTCTTCAAAAAATTCAGGATATTAAACTTTGAGATTCCAAATTTTTTCATATTATTTCCTCCATTATCTTGGCAATTAAAGCATTTTCAAGTACTTATTTGTGTAATTTTTACTTTTTTTAGGCATTACCTGTTGATGGTCCAGTTCATGCTGGACAAGTTCCTCCTAAAGAAATTGTGGCAGTTGTGCGGCCTGCCAATTTCGTTTATTCTGGTACTTCCAAGAACTTGGACCAGAAGTATATTTTTAAGAGCAATTTAGAGATGTCTATGGAAGTTAAATTCAGAAAAGAAGCTGAGGATCTTCAAGATTGTCGCCATATTTATTCAGTGCGCATAACTCCTTCATCACGGAAAGGATTTCACGGTTTATATATCTTTCCACTGGGGTGCAAGTTTCCAGAATTATTTCGAAAAGCTGGTGTTTATATGTTTTCATTCTCTCTTGTAAGTAATACCCAGTAACTCTTGTAATGTCTTGTCTTTGTATGATAATATATGGTTTCTATTCTGAGTCTAATTATTTAATTTGATGCAATGGGATTTTCTTTATCAGAAAGAGTCAACTTGTAATAATTGTGACAAAAGAGTGCTAGTTAAGGCCTCTCCTATGGTGGGGAAGTGGGATCTCTTGAGTGATGAGCAGAGTACCCCATATATCGTGAGGTACACCTTTTATTTATTGACCCCGCGAATTGGTTGTTTAGACATCTTTAATATTTGCTCAGGATCTAAAGCTTGGCTTTTTATTTACATATTTAGCTTATAACTTATTACATTCTTTTCTCATGAAATGACCTTGTTGGATAGGGTTGGTTCGTGTTTCCCACCACTCTATTTGGCATGTTATGACACTCATGACAATCAAATTCCATTTAAATCTACACCAGAAGTGATGATCAAACTTCAGACAATCAAGGGTGTTCTTTTACATGTAGGGAAGATGAAGACTGGACTTTCACCCAACAAATTTACTCTAGAGGTTAAGGTATGGTTCATGTGAATATCATCATGCCCTTTTGAAGATGTTGTACTAAACCTTCATGTGAATGTGTATACGCTTTATGGTAGTATCTTGCTGTTTTGTTAATTTTGCAGGATTTACTGATTGAATGCAATGAGTTAGACAAGATCCGACCAAGTTATAAAGTGACTTTGGTGATATGTTCACAGGATGAATTATACTCGGTCTCAATTCCATGTCAAGGTATACTAGTCCATTAGAAGGTGTTGGTAGGAGACTAATCTTTTTTATTCTTTTTCTATTTCAATCACTCTTAATATGTATATATATTCATTCTTGTTTTTACTTGTATCAGTTACTCCTGGATCTTTACAGCTTGTCAAGGCCCAGCCACCAATATTTGAAAACCAACTACTTCCAGGCTGCGTGGCTAAGGAGTTCATATTAGAGGTATATGGGGAATTTTTAGCATTTTGATAACAAGAATTGCATGGAATGTTTCTATGACAACTCAAATATATGTTATTCAGCTATGTGATCGCATGCCGGAAAACTCAAATATGAGTCGAAAACTCGCCAGAAAACACGAATACCGGTTTGAAACTTGTCGGAAAACACAAAACCGGTTGAGATTCGCCGGAAAACACCAATACTGGTCGAATCTTGCCGGAAAATTCCAACACTGGTCGAAAATAGCCGGAAAACACAACATTGGTTGAGATTCGCAAGAAAACTCCAATATTGGTCGAATCTTGCTAGAAGATACCAACTCTGGCCAAAACTCGCCCAGTTGAGATTCCACGAAAAACACCAATACTGGTCGAAAGCTCGCCAGAAAATACCAACACCTGTGAAATTTTTTGAAAACACCGATGCTGGTCAAAACATCGTCAGGAAACACCAACATCAACCGGGTTGACTCAGATCTAGGTCGATCCTTTTTGAATATGAGCCTTTTTTCCTTTTTTTACTGATTAGGCCTGGGCTAGACTCGGGTGAAGAAGATTTGGGCTTGACATGCACTCAATGAGACTTGGGCTTCATTATAAGGAGTGGATTGGGTTGGACTCTGCCCAAGAACAAAATTGGAATAAAATATTCGATATATATATATATATATATTTTATAAGTAATTGGCAAATATCATTAAAAGCGTAAAGGTGCCCTTAAGCATACATGAATGAATTAACCCAAACCAAAACTGAGGTTATCCTAGATAGGGATAACTTACGCCCGTAAACAAACACTCCTTTTCTTCTTTGAAAGACGTCAGAGTTTGAGTGTTAGCAAACATACTTTGCTGACGACCACCACAAAGACGAGAACAGAGACAATCGAGGGACGACGTCAACAGGCTACCTTAACAACGACTACCGGCTACCACGATGATTACCGAAGATATTACCGGCCACTTCTTCAGACATGACCAACCACCACAAATAATAGAAACGACTGAAAAACTCTGCATACAACACCACGACCACAAGAATCTCTTATGGTCCATCACTCACAGCCACTTACCACCATATTGATGAGGTCGATGGTGGCAGGATGACACCGCCATTGACCTCCACGCTGTTGTAGACATGGGAGAGAGAAAACAAAGAAGAAAATGACAAAATTGGGAGATAGACCTTTTTTGTTTTTAATTCTTAGGTTCTGATACCATGTTCTAACACCACCATAGACAGCATAAACATCTGAAAAACTCAACACACAACACCATAACCACAAGAAATTTGTTTTTGGTCCATCACTCACTGCTACTGACCGCAATATTGTTGAGGTTGATGGCAGTGGGATGACACCACCATCGACCTCCACACTGTTGTAGACGGGAGAGAAAAAAAATAGAACAAAATGACAAAATTGAGAGATACACTTTTTATTATTCTTTTTAATTCTTAGGTTCTGATACTATGTTAAGATTAGAGTATTTCACATAAGAAAGTGACCTAAGATCACTATCATATTTTTGGCCATTATAAATTTATAATGCATTGATATGTATAGGAATTATTCATAAAAACTTATAATCCATTGATATGTATAGGAACAAATAAAATATTTTGGAATATGGACACTTCACTATATGACAACTCATAGGAGACGCCTCATTATAGGACAACTTCTAGGGACACTTCAACACCTTCTATAATCGGAAAACTTGACCCTTTCTTTCTAATGGGAATAATAAGAATCGTAATATAATACTTTATAGGCATTTCATATATTTTCTCAATTCTTTTTTTTCTTCTTCTTTTGAATCAATATAAGCTTGAGTCCTATGACACTCTATAAGGTATGATGCTGTATAGAAAAGGTTATTCACTGGTACATGGCAAAGTACATGATTTGATAACCTTGGGCATAAAAATTACACCAATGTTATTATATACTTTGCATTAAGTTTCTTAATTTTGTATTTGTTTTAGCATACTGCGATTTGTTGTAACCTGGTAAATGGTGCCAATCTGGGACATGGTAAATCGGTTTCAAGTTTTCTGACCTATCTTTTCCGGTTTCAAGTTTTCTGACCTATCTTTTCCGGTTTCAAGTTTGTACTGTTGGACAGTACAAACAATCTTGGATGTATATGCTAGCATACTCAACTTAACTATGCCTTTATATTGAATGATAGTGATAAGTTACATGAATCTTGCTTCTATATTAATTGGGGGTAACATAGCAGCAGACATTAATAAGCGATACTGATAACATTGTTGCATAGAGTTGAATACAAGATTTATTATTTAACCCTGAAACAGCTTAGCATGAGCTTGTTCATTAGACAATGAGAATTTGTATGCTGCAGTATCACCCATTTTTGGTTTTACTTGCTAACATCTGCAGTCAATGTATTTTCCTCCAGATGTTTGATGCATATGGTAATCATGTCTCACAAGGCTTGGAAGTTCAATTGGATGTGGAAGGATTTCAAATACTAGATCAAATAGGTTCAAAGCGTAAGGTCAGGTTCCTTTCATTTTTTCTGGCATGTTATTTAACATCCTGAGCATAGTAAGTTATTAGTTGGAAATAAGACTCAACAAGTTGAAAGTTGAGCTTAGTGGTATTTTTTAGGATTTTTGTTCCATAACTAGAGAATTTTTATATGTAGGTTGAAAATAGTGGATGCATCAACCTTGGTGGCCTCTTGAAAGTAACAGCTGGTTATGGAAGTAAAGGTAGGAACCTTTCTTTGACAGCTTCCTGTTTCATTGTACTGATCTTGTGAAACTCATCTGGGAGAAAGAAGATTGTGCGAGCAAGAAAGAAGGGAAGATATAGGAGAGAACCTAGGCAAACGTGTGTTAAAAAATACTCAAATTTTTATAAATCCATGTTTAACATTTTTGTATTACAATTGAAACATATTACTAGGCTCTAATAGACTTGCCTGGCAAGTAAAATCTCTCCTAAAAGTAAAGAAAACCAATATGGAGACTAGATAAGACTTGAGACTTACTAAATCAAAGAGTACCTAATGAACCTATTAACTTAAAGACCAAGAAAGCACACCTAGGACTACTAGAAAAACCCCGACTCCTAAATGCCAAAACTTAAAAACCCCACGTAGAATTTAAGTTCATTAGAAAAAAGGGAGCAACCCTAGTGCATGGGCGTTATGGTCTAAAGTTTTTAGAGTCTAAGGAACTCTAACAAATCAGAAATGAAAAACAGTTAGTAGTACCGACTGATAATAAAAGAATCTCAATCTTCATCAGTGAAAGTGCAGCCCTCAAAAGTTTGGTAATTCTTGTCTCCAAACACACCCCAAAAAGCGCAAAGGAACAACCTTCCAAATCTCTCCACTTCAATCCTTCCCCAAAAGTCCCTTCCAGCACGTCATTAGTTAAGTTGCTGTTCTGGGCAGTGCTGACATAGCCCCAAACAAACTAAACACAAAAGGCCAAATTTCTTTTTCTTTTTTGTGATAAGCACAAAGGCCAACTTTCTGTGGCTATGTTACAAAGAAGAAGAATGTTTACCCATTGTTGTGCCACACACTTCCAACATACAATACCAATACACAACTGCTATTCTCTGCTCCTAAGATTGTCCACTGTCAAAAATCTTCCTTAATGCGGCTTTCAAGCAAAGAGACATCAATTAAACTCTTTTGTGATGGCTGCATCATTACTTTAGGCTTGGGAGTAGCTTTTTAGATAAGATTAGGACACTAAGCATGATACTGGAGGCTCCATCTAATTTGCATAATACATGCATGCTTCATGTAGAAGGCCTGCATCATCTCTTTTTTCGTTTCTTTTTTTCTTTTTTTCCTCTCTCTCTCTTTTTCTTGTTTCCCTGCGCGTGTGGGGGTTATTTTTGGTCTCTCCTTTATGTCACAGATAATGAAACCATTGACTTAAAACCAATCTCGTGTCAAAATAACCTGCACCAAATTTTATGTTGTTTCCAATGTACTTTTTGGTGCTTTAATTTTACGTTATCTATATGCAATCTTGTTATTCATGCAAATAATTTGGAATTGTGACTCTAAATTGCTTTTAAGTCATCAATTTTTAAATGTCTACAACATCCTGCTAATAATTTTATTGCTTTTAAACTAATATTTGTTGGTTTTGAATTTGATACCTATACTGCCATTTCCATATTTGGAAAACCCCGATATACAGTCCATGTTTAAATTTTCAGAAGTAGCTATGAAATTTGTCTTTTTCATTTTTATTTTTGGAGGCATTGTTTTCTTCCTATTTTTTAAAATAACTTTCGAAGTTGTAATCTGTTTTGCCCAGTCATGTAACATGCATGGTTTGCAGTATAAATGTCACAACAGGTGGCATCATCGTGAGGGATTGCAAATAATATGTACAAAGTATATTCTTAAGGAGTTCAATGATAGATATTCACCATCATATTTGTGAATTATGGTTGAAATCATTCTATCTGCCGTCGTTACAGTTTCGCTTTCTGTTTTGTCTGGCCATAAAGTTTTTTTCAAGAAAGAGTTTCAGACTGAAAAAAGGGAGCTGAGTCTTGCGTCAAGGGTTAGTAATGCCTTGCTTCTGTCTTTTAGTTTTTAAGTTATCGTATCCAACTTTCTTTTTCTCTCTAACTAGGTGTTTCTCTTGAATACATCTTGTGTATTTGGGTTGCACCTTTTGCGCTTTTCAATGATATCTCGTTTACTTATATAAAAATAATAATAATAATAATAATAATAATAATAAAAAACCATATCTCCTATGCATTATTCATTCAAATTGATAATGTATATGATTTTTAGGTACCTGAGTGTTGTACTGCTGGTACTGAATTGAAAAATGTCGTTTTTGAGATTGTCAACTCAACGGGCGATGTTGATGAGGCTATTCATGATGAAAAGAAGTATGGGCAATTTCACACTCTCACTATCAAGTCAGAGTTTTCCAATACAGCGGATTCTATTCAGTATATTTTCAAACATGGGCGGTGCACTGTTCCTGCTATTCCTCTTCCTCAAAGCAAAGGGATTTTTTGCTTTGAAGCATCTCACTCTTGTCACCCAGAGCTACATCTGAGCGTTAAGGTCACCACAACTTTGCAGTGACTGTTATTTAATTATGAGTTCTATATTGATGATTGTTAAGCTTTACATGCAGGTTGTTAAATCAGTACTTGTCAAAAATTTAAGCTGATAAAAAATAGTGAATTTAATTATTTAATTAATATTTTAATACCGATCCTTGTGTGCAGCCTCAAACTTCTCCTCAACAAGTGACACCCTAATACTTGGAATATTTAGTTAAAATGGAAGATAAATTGTGGAGTTCGGGTTAAACTTAGAATTTTTGCTCTGATATCATGTTAAATGACTATTTGTCTCAAAAGCTTAAACTGATAGAAAAATATGAATTTAATTATTTAATTAATATTCTAACACAGGTATCTCTTGTGCAAGCTCCAAAAGTGAGATATGATGAGATTCAGTCTCCATATTCAAATGGAAAGGTCTTGCTCCTTCAAGACTCACCTTCTGCAAAACAAGTAGAAAATCTTATGGTATCCATGACAACTATTGAGAAGGTACAGCAATTAATATGAGTTATTTAATTTCTTTTCTAATAAAAATGCAGTAGTGTTATTTAAAATTTTATCAAGTGTCTC
The DNA here is from genome assembly GCA_900184695.1 of Betula pendula. NCBI lineage: Eukaryota > Viridiplantae > Streptophyta > Magnoliopsida > Fagales > Betulaceae > Betula > Betula pendula. The sequence goes on along the minus strand of FXXK01000097.1, from coordinate 112,130 downwards.
ATGTTTGGAATCTTCTCTATGCAGAAACTTCAGGATGAAATATTCCAAATTGGTGTACGTATTGGAGATCTGGAGAACGCACTGGATTGTCTTAACAATAAGAAGGCAGAAATAGAGCAAGACATGTCTCGGTTGCAAGGTTTTGAATTATTAGTACAATTATTTATTTTTTTCTTCTGAATTAGGCATATAAAGTGCTTGATAAATGTATATGTAAACGGAGTATGTGTTATTAAGAAGAACTTTCTAAGCATTTGAGCTTCTCGTTTTCTAATAAATTCTTATTAATAAAAAATAAAAATAAAAGTCATTAACACCAATGAAGCTAGAAATTGAAATGATTGAGGTCCATCTCCGGAATGGAAACTTCATGTAGAAACTTTTCTGAGTGAACTTCTATCTTAAGTGAATACATTTTTCCTACAACTCTCCCTCCAAAAAAAAATATATCTTTATTGAATGCATTTCAAGGAGATAGGGTGATTAGGGGAACTTTCTAAGATGTAGCTCTCTTGTATTGGTTATTCATTCAATGACGAAGATTATCAATTGTAGAAAAGATTCACATATCAAACACAGAATAGGAATTCAATTTCAATTAGAGTCATTAGACCCAAGGTATGGATAATGTAAAATAAAGCAGATAGAGCAATATATCTTAAATTATGCTATGCTGTGTTGCATTTTTTTCAACATTTTCATCTATTAAAAAGGGAAAACAAAACAAGTTGTACTGTAAAAGGAAATGAAGATATACTGTATAGAAATATTTACCAGAACATAGATTGTTTTAGATAAAAATAACACTCATGTAAAAGAAAATGGTATAAAATTTTGGTTTTTCTTCCTACTCAAACCCCAACAGTTTATACAAACCCAAACGGTTTAAAATCTATATGATCATCTCGTTTGAATTTTGTCCGCATCCCTATAAATGCGTTGAGTTGATCAGTATAAGTCCATACAATGTCCTACTGAATGTTTGTGGATCCCTATAGCTGAATGACCCAATTTGGTGATAGAGTACCTAGCACTTATTTGCATGGACATTGCCTAGTCATGACTTGGCTACAGCCATCTGCTCTGGAGCCCTATACGGGCAATAAGTGGTACAGAAGATAATGTAATGTCTCAATAATACTTGAGAGTGTTGCATTTGATGTTGTGTAGAGCTTTATTTTAACATTCTTTTGTACATTTTGCTATCCGGAAGCATGTTTCTCTAATGAAATGAATACATCGATGAGGTAGTTCACTTGAAATGCCTGTGAATTTATGACCCATTTCCAGCTTTTGTTGAACCTGGTCTACTGAACAACCCAAACTATATTCCCACAAAAGAAGAACTGATAAATCGGATAGAAAGCACCAATCACTCTGCAGCTGCTGTCATCTATAGTCTTTCTAAAGAATCTTCCTTCCAAGAGCAACAAAATCATTTCATGAAAGATGTAGTTGGCCTGGTTGCACTTCTGGGTACAGTTCGCATCAATAAGCTTAGCAGGTCGTTTCCCCTTTGATTCTTGTTCTTCTTTTTTCCAGCTCTCTCTTCTCCCTTCTTGAACAAAAGAGTTCATTGTCAATCCTTCTTTTCTTATTTATTTTTTTTCCCTTTCTGGATTGGTATATATGCAGGATATTAGCAGAGTACTTGGGCGAAGATAAAATGCTTGCTGTAGTCTGTAGATCCTTTGCAGCTGCAAGTGCTCTTGAGAAGTATGAACAAAATGGAGAAGTGCATTGTAGACACGCTCTTCATGCAGAAGCAGCTGCACTTGGAAAATCTATAAAAGGCCGATTCCTCGTTGTATGCCTTGAAGATATAAGGTGTTATTTTGTGATTGCTATTCTTGTATTTTGATAATTATTGTTAATATAATCATCCTTCCTCGTCGTAGCAAGTTTCTATTTTTTTTCAGAGAAAAATAAATATTGGGCCTCTAAGATATGTTTCCATCAAAGAGAAAACTAGTAATCTATGTGAACTGTTTGAATTGTTTGCCAGGCCTTACACAGGGGAGTTTGAAGGTAGTGACCCTCAGAGGAAGCTGGCCTTGCCGTGTCCTACCTTTCAAAGTGGGAATGTGCCAACAGGTTTCGTTGGGTATGCAGTTAATATGGTTGACTTGGACATTGATTTTTTATGCACAAGAACTGCTGCAGGCCATGGTCTTCGGGAGACATTATTCTACTGTCTTCTAGGAGAGGTTCAAGTATATGAAACCTGGGAATACATGTTAGAAGCCCGCCATTGTATAAAGCATGGTGCTGTATCTCTGGATGGTGGGATTTTAAGAGACAATGGAGTTATTTCTCTCGGATTTGGGTATCTCTCTCTTGCCGCTTGTTTGCATGTTGTTATGTGTAAATCTTTTTTTCTTTATTTTCTTTTTTGCATAACATTATTTCAATCATGAAGTTCTTGTTGGTTTGAGCCCCATACCTCAAGCAAGGACGGATGGGTTCCTTGCTTGGATGTGGCAAGCTTCTAGCTGGTATAGTGATTCCAATTGATAATGTGTGCGCAAACCTGAAGAAATGCCTCGTACTCTTGGAAGCTACCAAGTCCTGATAAAAATTCGTCACTTATATTTTCCTTTACAGTTTTTAAATGCTTTCTTTACTGGGACCGGTCTCTAGTCTTTGGACAGTAGTTATGTGGAAAACATTGAGGATGTATGGACACCATAGCAATGCGAAATGTTATAGGAAGTATTTATTCAGCCAACAAGCATGTTGATTCAATGTGACCTAGATTTGTGATTTGTCCTCTTCAGGAATCCTCAGATATGTTTTCCAGTTGTCACGCCGGAAAGTGTGTCCTCAGCAGAAAGTGTGGAGATCATAAAGCTGATCAAAGAAAAAAAGTTGGAGTTGAGTGGAACCATCAATTTTATAGCAAAGTTGACTAGACACCATGAAAAATCTCTCAAGAAGTTCAAGAAGAAGAAAGAGGAGTATAACAAGCTCATGGATAATATGGAACCTGTGGTTAAAGACTACGATCTGGAATATAGTCCCAGCATAAAGAACAACTCAGATGCCTCTCCTTGCTGATGTGCTTTGTTCTTGTTACTTTGTAAAGGATGGTGCAGTAAATTCATCAAAGGCTTGTAAATGTCCATAGTTTATGGGTTGATGCATGGAGGATTGATTAATTGTAGATGACAAAAAAAAAAGTCTGACTTATTACCTCGAAGGTACCAGAATAGGGAGAAAGTGTACAGCTCGCAAAGCTTTAGATAGAATTCATCGGATCATCATAGCAATCCAATACATCTGACCTTTTTATGGATTTTGATTTATCCTTCACGTTTAATGCTAACAAATAACAAAGACCTTTTTGTGTTTTGGAGAATCCACGAGTAGCATACTTCATGGCACTTTCCCTATGGTTTTGTATCAATTTGATTATGGGCTTATTGCACTGGTACGCCATTTTGGATACCTCTTTGGTGTCACCTATCATGAACTCTCTTTTTGCCCTTTGTTTCTTGGTCTATTGAATTAACTTCAAAATTTGTTTAGCAAATTTTGATACTAAAATCTGTTCATACCTCGATTCACGCTTTTACCACCAAGGTCCAATCATGGGTTTGAAAATCGGATCCGACCAGCCACAGTTTGTTAATATACTTCAATAATATTGGGATTGATTAGCTCAATGAATCGCTTGAAGTATATTAGTCCCCGCTCAAATCAGTTAAAAGTTTTCACAAAAAAATAATAGTAATAATAATAATAATTTTAAAAAAGATATGTTCTATCTCTTTTATTTGATAAGGAATGTTGTAAAATCTCGGAAATAGTCTTAACATTATATATATATATATATATCGCTATCCTACCTTATTGACGTTACATTACAAATTAGTTATTGGATCAGCCTTCTTAAAAAAAAAAAAAAAAATCAACGTCTAATTGGCACTGTCACGTCATTAAAGTGACATAGTCGTGTTTTACTCAAAAAATTATATGAGCATAATGAAACTACGGGAGAGTTGGAGACTAGCGTTTTGATAATGAGTAATGTTAAAAATTATATTTTTATCTCACCTTTATCGTACCATATTAATGTGACAATGTCAATTAATTATTGTTAAAAAAAAAAAGATATATTAGTCCACTCAAATCAATTAAGAGTTAGATTTCAGAAAATAATAATAATAATAAATTCAAAAAATATATGTTCTTTACTCTATTTTTGACAAGGAATGATTCAAAAAGTATATATATCTCCGATTCTATTATAGGAAAAAAATAAAAAAGAGCAGGATGAAACTAAATTTATTAGGAACTAATAGAAAGTTGGAGACTACCAATTTGACAATATATGCGTCGTTTAAGGTTTTTTTTTTTATTATTATTTATGAAAGTTCTTATCAGTCAAAGAAACTGAAAAGGAAAAAAATTAAATTAAATGCTTTACTAACAAATATTTTTTGGAAAAAAAATCCTAAGATGAAAATATTTTTCCATTAATAATTGTAAGCCTAATGATATTTTACAAACTAGAAGGGAGGTTAGTGATAGTTTACCATTAATAATTGTACGCGTAATGATATTTTATAAACTAGAAGGGAGGTTAGTGATATTTTCAAAAAACACAGAAGGAGGTCGCTCAGGTCGGTAAATATAGACGAATACAATTATACAAGCAAAATTCAGAGAGGGAGAGAGAGAGAGAGAGAGAGAGAGAGTCAAACTCAACAATGTTTCAACCGAATAACCAGGTCAGTCTTTTTTCCACACTTTTAATGTTTCTCACTCTGTTTGGTTGCTGAGAAAATGGGAGAAGGAAAGAATTTGGAATCTCGTTGCGTCTGTATTTCCTGCTAACAGGACGGTTCCAAAGTTTTATTTTTTTTCTGTACTTAATTTTCTTTCTTTTCCTTTTCCCACATTTCTCAGCTACCAAACAGACTTAGGGTTTCTAATGCACGCATCTGTTTTCTTTTTTATAGTTGTTTAAAGATTTGATTTCCAAGAAAAGAGAAGGAACTTCAATTATAGTTTGTGACCTCTGAAATCTTCTGCTTTTCTTGATTTTTACCTTCTTCTTTTTTTGAGTGAAATTTTGTTCTGGGTAGTTTTGAAATGCTCATAAAGTGAACTCATGTGAAATTGAAGCTTAGGAATGTAACGGTACTGATATTATCAGTTGTGAAGCGAGCTTTGTGAGAGTGGGTAATGTGGGTTTTAAGCAGTCTGAGTATGTGGTGGTGAGATGGGTATACTGCATTGACCATATTAAAGAGAAAGAATTAACAAGACACTGTTGTTGTGAAAATATATAGAATGGAACTACTCATTTCCTTGTAGCAGTGGTCTGTGGCTAACCGACTGGAAAAACTTCAGAGGGATTTTCTGTGAGGAGGTATGGGTGATGAATTTAAATTTTATTTGGTGAATTGGTCGAAAATATGTATGCCAAAAATGGCAGGGGGTTAGGGATTAGAAATATGGTTTAGTTTAATCGAGCCTTGTTGCGTAAGTGGTTGTGGAGGTTTGCGACGAAAAGGGACGCTTTGTGGAGGAAGGTGGTGGATATTAAATATGATAGTATGAGGGGTGGTTGGTGTTCAAAGGAGGTTGGGGGACCATATTGGGTGGGAGTGTGGAAATGTATAAGGAAGGGTTGGGATGACTTTGCTAATCATGTCCGATATGAGATAGGAGATAGCTCTAAAATGTTGTTTTGGCATGATGTTTGGTGTGAGGATCGACCTTTGAAAACCCTCTTTCCCGAGTTGTTGACTATTGCTTGTGATAAAGATGTGTGCGTAGCGGAGACTTTGCAAGTCCAAAATGGATCCATTTATTGGCTTGTCCTATTTATTCGACTTGTGCATGATTGGGAGGTGGAAGTACTTTCTAGTTTCTTTGAGCTGCTATACTCACAAAGATAAGATATGGAGGCGATGATAAAATTTGTTCGATTCCTTCGAAAAGAAAATCCTTTGAAGTGAAGTCTTACTATCAAGTTCTTTCTAATCCTAATCCTAATCTTTTTAGGTCCACGTTTCCTTGAAAGGGTATTTGGAAAGTTAAGGCTCCCCCGAGAGGCATTTTTTGTATGGACGGCACTTTAGGAAAGATTTTTACCTTGGATAATTTGCGGAAAAGGAATATTATAGTGATGGAGTGGTGTTGTCTGTGTAAGAAAAGTGGAGAATCTATAGATCATTTGTTCCTTCATTGTGAGGTTGCTTCAGAGATGTGAAATGTGTTTTTTTAGTTATTTGGTGTTTGGGTTATGCCTCGCAGGGTGAGTTAGTTGTTGGGTTGTTGAAGGAGATAATTGGTAACTGTGAGGTGTTGCATTTATGGAGGCTGGTTCCTTTGTGTTTGATGTGGTGTCTTTGGCGTGAGAGGAACGCAAGGAGATTTGATGATCATGAAATTGGCTTGTTAGAGTTAAAGATGCTGATATTGCAAACATTGTATATATGGAGAGTGGCCTGGAATATTATGCATGTCTCTACTTTTTTTGAGTTTTTACATGTATGTTTTTCTTTCTTTATGAGTTAGGGGTTCTCTTATATACTTCCTAGGTATTAGGGTTGCACCCCTCTGCACTTTAATTGAATATACATTATTTATTAAAAAAAAAAAACAGTAGTTTGTGTCTGAATTGGGTTAGATGTATTTATTACAAAAATATCAATTCGGACGTTGGTATTTCCTTTTGACTGTTTGTTTTTGAAGCTCTTGTAATAGCCTTCCAATGACAGAAAGACTATTAAACTAGTTATACAGAGCTTAAAGCTTATTTCTCAGCAAGTTGTGTCAGATTTTATATACTGTTTTTGATACCAATTTCTGATCAGTGATTCATGGAGGCCAGTGAATAGGATTATCTTGAATTCTGGTCTTTCCTTAGATGCCTTAAAATTCTCATAGAATTATGGGTAGAAGCTCTGCATGTACTAGGCCAGTGAATTGGATGTTCCATGAAGGCAACATGAGTTTCCTTGTTTGAGAAAATAATTTTTTAATCCATATATGCTTGATGGTAGCATCAATGTAAATAAATAAAACACTAACAAACAAGAACTATTCACTCTTTTGCATAATACATGCTCCTATGTTTTTTTTTTCTTTTTGTAAATCATATTTATTTATTTATCTTTTCTACATGTGTCATACACCACATATTAGAAGAGTCAAAAATGAGAGGACGAAGTTGTTTTCATGCAGGCTGTTTCCATCTTTAATGTTTACACTTTGAAAGAACATCTTCAAATACTTGATTATTTCGCCCTCTTTGCAGCTTGCAATTCAGAAGGCAATATCCATCAAAGATTCATCAACACTGATGCAAGTTGATCAGAATGAGACCAGTATAGTTGTGAGGGATGAAATGCAAAATGGAGGATTTGCACATGCAGAAACCATCATATACCATTCTAAGGTGGTGACTGTTATTGTAGAGTTGCTTTAACATGGTAGTTTTCTGTCTGTCAATAAAAATAATGGATCTGTCATTCTATAGAACTTATCAAGGTAACGAGTCATGAGAGAGGTGCAAAATTTTGAATCTGTTTCTTAGTTCATGGTGTATATGTCGCTAATGATCCTTGGACTAGATGGAGGGTGGGGTCACAGGTTCAATCTGTGCGGATGCATGAGTGTTTATTCAACTATCAAAAAAAGAAAAAAAAAAGTTCATGTTGTATATGTCACTTTTAATAGGTTTAGTTTGAGTCATGTATCAAAGAAATAATTATTTTTCTGTTAACTTAACCAAACTAAATTCACAATACCTAATCTGTGCAGAAACTTCAGGATGATCTACATATACTAGGGACGAAAATAAAAGAACACGAGGACAACATAAAATTTCTGAAGACTCAAAAGAACAAGTTAGATGACTCCATTCTTGATTTGCAAGGTATAATTATTTTCTTATTTGCAATAGATTCACTGTCGATGTAGAGCAAATCCATCTTAAACAATTGAATAAATCCAGGTGAAATTGGCAAATGACAAGTTTTTGTTGACCGCAGATAAGATTCTGCTTATGAAGGATATAATTATAATTATCATGTTGTAAGATATCTAGCTTTTGGTTAGATATTGCACCCTAATTTATTAGATCGAGTAGTCTCACATGGGTGTGATTATTGGTTGTCAAAGAAGATACTTGGGCAACCATCTCTCATTCTTAACATCATTGTATACGTTTACCTAGATGGGAAATTTTCTCAATAAGTTTATGGAAATTATAAACTCAATAAATGAATTGTATAAAAGTTTGACTTAAGGTCAATGTAATTCACCTTGGATACCTGTTAATTTAAGTTTAAACTTTTCAAATGTCTAAGACTTTGACTCTTTGTTTCATAGTTTATTTTCTTACAAGTTTCCTCTCATTTAATTTAGTCAAGTATCGTTCTTCAAGCACTCCTAAGATTGAACATGAGAACTACTCCCAACTTCAGCCTGGGGACCAAACAACTGAACAGATTCTACAGCATGAAAAATCTGCTGCTGGCGTTTTGTGTCAGTTGAAAACACGGCATGGTACTCAGGCTTCTCATCTTCCATTGACTAAGGATGTGCTGGGTATTGTTGCTACACTTGGAAAAGTAGATGATGATAATCTTAGCAGGTTTGTTTGACTTTGCATTTCTTTTTCTGTGTGTTTTTCAGTTTCTGGTATTCTGCATAGTCATGATTTCATAATGAGCTGCATTTGATCATTTATGGTTCTATTTCATCCAAAATAGATGATAGTCATTTATTAGCTTCATCATTGAAGCTTTGTTGTTAGGGTTTTTGTGTGTACTTTAGAATGGGATAGAGTGAATTTAGGTGCTATAAAATATTGCAAGAAATGGCTTATTGATTATGAGGTTCAAATGAATGAGGTGGCCTGTTTGCTTATCTGGTCGGGGATGGGGTGTCTTAATTGAGGGACACAGTGACACTTGACTATTGACAGTCCTACGCTATGCTTGACATAATGGTCCTTTAACTTATTTGGAATGCAGGCTTTTTGCAGAGTACTTAGGAGTGGAGTCCATGCTGGCGATTGTCTGTAAGACTTACGAAGGTGTTAAAGCTCTAGAAACATATGACAAGGAAGGATGCATAAATACAAGTTCTGGTCTTCATGGGCTTGGAGCTTCCATTGGGAGGGCTTTGGATGGCCGGTTTCGTGTTATTTGTCTTGAAAATTTAATGCAAGAATCTCATATGCTGTATTTTATATTATTATTATTATTTATTCTGAAAATCTGGATTTGTAGTTTGTAAAACTTCTAAAATCTCTTCGCACGTTTCAGACCATATGCAGGTGGGTTTGTAGCTGATGACCCACAAAGAAGGCTTGATCTTATAAAGCCAAGATTACCTAACGGAGAGTGTCCACCTGGGTTTCTTGGGTTTGCTGTGAATATGATCAATGTGGACAGCACAAACTTATTTTGTCTCACAGCCAGCGGGTATGGCCTCAGGGAGACGCTATTTTATAATCTCTTCTCTCGTCTGCAAGTATATAGAACAAGGGCTGAAATGTTACTTGCTCTTCCTTGTATAAGCGATGGAGCCCTTTCTTTAGATGGAGGGATGATTAGGAGTACTGGTGTTTTTTCCCTGGGAAATCGGTGAGAAGCTCTGCTATCACAAGTGAAATGCACATTTACTACCATTTATTCCATTGTTCTCTTTCTATTCAAAACTAAATGGTGTGCTTAATCTTTGCTGTATTTTTGTAGTGCGAATGCCTTTATAATAAGGTTCTTTTCTTTAACCGGGTTGAATTTCAGTGAAATTAGTTAAATTGCAGGGTCAAATGCTTGACTTATAGACTTTCTTTCATTCCTCTATGGTGTTCCCAAAGTCAAAACAAACCCTAGAAACGTTGTGGTTTTTATGTTTCTTGTCAGCCACTGGTCTATGAATTGTGAATTCCTAAAATCTGAATCAATGATGTTATTCATTTATTAATAGGAAAGTATGGTGGCTTTTTAGGGTAAACAATATCACTACTTTCTAACAAAACTCCTCTACTATGTAAGTTGATTTGACACATTTAGAATAAGAATTCTTGTTATACTTTATAATATTAAGGCTTTCACAATATTTAATATGTTTGAACTTCATTAGCTTATTAGAGTTTGTGAATTATTATAAATTATGCATATAGAAAATCTGTGATTTAAATCTTTTTACAGGTAAGTTGTCATACACAGTAGTAAATTAAAAGATAAAAATTTTGGACCTTATGACTGTGAATGACATTGGTTAATCAGTTGGGATTTCCTATGCTGCTACATCTTAGTTTTGGAATCTGTCTGGTGTTAGGGAAGATGTAGATGTGAAATTCCCAAAGCCCTCGGTGACATCAACTCTATCTGAAAAGTACATTAAAGCTGAGAAGCAGGTCGAGGAAACAAAATGGAAAAAAGAAAAGGTGCTGGAAGATATGAAGAGAGAAGAAGCATTGTTGCATGCTGCAAAGTTCAATTTTGATAAAAAGAAGCAAGAGTTTCTCAAGTTCCTTGCTGACACCTCATCATATGCAACTCAGGTAGTTGCCTTGAACTGGTATAAACTAACAGTAATTTTAATCTTGCTTATGGAAGTGACTTCTTTTGTAATTTTAATTAGTAGAGACCAACTGGAGAATAAACCTTTCAACTCATTCACAGATGTTTTATGCCGTACACATATGAGGGGGGGGTCTCTCTTTTGTAGTCATGGAGTGTTAAATTAATTTGATCTTTGTGAAAAATGTATTGAAAGTCCCTACGTTTTGAGCATGACTATATTTCCTTTAAAAAAATATTAGATTGAAAAAAAGGTTCTTGTTTTAAGCTATGATGTCAATTAAATGCTGTGCTGGAGACCTTACTGATGGGCAATAGTTTGTCAAATGATGCTGTTACGACTGCAAAAGTCTGTGAAATGTCTTGAAAGGCAACAATATTTCAATCTTGTTGATACTTTATTAGATGATTCACTTGCTAGAATCAATTCTTATTTGGTTTCTAAGCCTTGTGGGGTGTGCCTCCCATTTGGAAAAGCCGCGTGAGCAAAGCTTTATGGTGTCTCTCCCTTTCTTTTTAAGTGTTTCTCTTTTGTCATCTTGTATCATTCTATATTTGTGGGATGATTTCTAAATTGTGGTCTTAATGTTATAGCAGCATCAAATTCAAGGAAGCATCAGATAGGCTGACCCTAACATGGTGAATAGGTTGAACAACCAAGCCTAAATATAGTACAACTGGAGGAAATGGGAGCTATTACACTGTTTGTTAACTTGAGCTCTGACTGAAATCCATGCTCCATTTCTGGTTTTGGGAGCAAAAAGAATGTGGTGGGAATGGAAAGGGATGCTTTTTCTCAATTCCATTGAGGCTGCTGAAGCAGTCTTTGAGTGGAAATCCTTTGTTACTCGGTCTGTTCATGGGCAAATTGTAATCCATGATTAAAACTTATTGGAAAAAGCTGTTGAGCATCATTTTGTTTTCTTCTCTTTGACCATTATGTGGAATCTGGTCATTCTACATACTACAGGCCGTTATGTTGTACAGTTTCTTGGTGCATCTAATTATTTTTGCAGTGATATCAAGGGTTTTCACAATATTGTTGGCTCCTAATAATTTATTCCCAGTAACATCGAATTATAACTTTCGAAAATCCCATGCACTATTATGGTAGATGGTTTTCAATTTTGCCAATGGGAATCAAGATTCATATCAGATTAATCATGTTGACCTAAAGTGATGTTTGTAACTTTATGCTATATTAGCATCAAAAACAAAAATATACCATTTGGATGGGTCAGGAAAAAAGAAAGAAGTAGATGATAATCGAGGCGACATGATCAATTTTTGTAATTCGTGAAATTTCCTTGTTTATATTTTCTAGGATGATTAATGCTTGTAAAGTAACATGCACAAGCCTCAATTAACAAACATTAGCTGTGTTTGACAAAAATATAAAATTGGGCCAGCTGTGAATTATGGAAAAAGTTGCAGATTTTTGTTGTTTGGTAAATCTGATAAAGGAAACAATTGGTTCTCAACTTGATTTTTTTTAGTTTTTAGAAATAGATTAAGTTTGAAGCAAATACTTAATTTGTAAAAAGTAATTCTATACTTACAACTCGGTTATAGCTTGCTCACATGTGTGACATGTTATTAGAGCCATGCCAACCACTGATTTTTTTTTTTTAACACTCTCTAATGATATGCTAACATGTGTCAACAAATTATAAAAAAAATCATAGGTCTAACATTTTTCATTTGTCCAACACATAAACTACTTATTTTTTTGGTATAAACAAATAAGAATTGCATATAAAAAGTTGGTATGTTTTGGATTGGTTTTAATGGGTTTAAAATCAATTGACTGTACTCCTTGAAATTCCTTATTCTTTTCGGGCTCCTTGATGAGTTGACTTCCACCGGCACAGGGCTCACACACGAGGCTTAGAGGCCTACGAGCTGTTTCGATAGAGACTCCAATGCCCAAGTCAATAAGACTATAGAAAGAGAGGACTATGCGACATAGATCGTCCTTTTAATTGCAATGTAAATAGTGATCAACCTTGTTATGAGAATTTACTTTCTTTTTTATACGTATTCACTTACTTATTTGAAGAAGTTAGCATCCATCATTCCTTTTGTCACATCGTATCTTTCCCTAGATTGTTTGCCAACTTGACGAAAGAGATGTTCCTGTCAATGGTTAGTTAATATTAAATGTTGGGCTATATGCTCTGACTAGAGAGGTGAGGGAGGCATTAAGGCACCGTTTGGCAATGCCCCAAGCCTTATTTCCTTTTATCGTGCAGTGTGCCCTGCACACTACACACTGTACCTATGGCTTTTTTTGAAATTGTGAATAAAAAATTTCCAAAAATAACCCCCAAGCCCCAGATTACACATGACCGAACAAAAGCAAAACGGAACATTTCAAATGGATTTTCAGGGGCATTATTGGAAGAAAAATGTTAAAACTTTAAACTCCTAACCGAGAAGTACAGTTCCGTGCAGCTGTAAGAGAGAGCGAAAATTTCGAAAATAAGGGGAGGAGAGGAACGGCTTTAACAAACACAGCCTAAATGCCTCACCAATCTCGTTGATAGTGAGTGCCTACTGATATGATGATTGAGCGCCTCTTTGCAGGTATGGGCAATGATTCGGTGCTACGGCGGAAGCCTTTATGCGGGGAGAAGCTGCGAGAATGGGCCTGGAGCTCGATTGGGCTTGGGTGAGGCCCCTTTCAGAGGAAGAGGGAGCCTTACTCTGGCCCAATAGACTCGGCCCAGACCTATCAGGTTCAAAATTAGATTGAATCAGCGTATTTGTCAACAAGTGAGATAGACGGGAGGGTTTCCTAGTTTTCTTGAAAGCCCAAATCCATTAACAGACATAAGTTGAATCCTAACAAGAGAATAAAAATATTAAAATAGACCAAAAAAAAAAAATCGAACCGAAAAAAAGCAAAAATAAAAAGACAAAAACGTGCGTTTCGAAGGCGGTGTTGGTGGCTTCACTGGCTTGGTGCTCAATCTGCAGAGAACTTCACAGGGTATTGTGCGCTTCAAACCTTGGAAAGCCAGCCTTTCACTGCGAATTTCATCATAGTATGCCTCTCTCTCTCTCTCTGTGACTGTTTGGTTGCCAAGAAAATGCAGGAAAGGAAAAGACAACAAATTTTTGAATTTTATAAATCCTTCATTTCCTTTAGTTTCTCATCAACCAAACGGGGGTTTAAGGGTTTATGATTCTTTTCTTTTTTTTTTAATATATATATCGTAAAATTTTTAATTCTTGCTAGTTTTCCAGGAAACTCTATGCACAATAAAATCTTAAATCTTTGGAGGTACACCCTCAGAAATTTGGATTTTGATTAGCTCCAGATTTGATGTGATTGCTTCACTAGTGTTTTCGTTGGGGTTTATCTGGTTTAGTACCTGAAAACCTAACCCAATTGAATTCTACCTGTTATATGATTTGGAAATGAATTAAACTATTACATTTATTTATTATAGTTCATTGTCTCTTCGAATAATGCCAATAATTCCTCTTTTAGTCCATGTTTTTTAAATGTCAATTGGTATGTCCTCTGCTCCTGAATTTTATGTTGTATATTTGATTATCATTCTGACTGTAGTTGATATACCACGACTAATGCAGTCTGGTGAAACTGACAATCTTTTGTTAATTAATCTACTGGGGTTGTGAACTAAACCGAGATTATCTAGATCTGCCAACATGTTTTGTGGTTATTAAAAAGTTCCTAAATTTGTTAGAGAAGATAGAGAGACTACTCGTTCATTTGAGGATCAGGGAATCAAAGAGACTGAAGGAGTAGCACTCCTCCAGGTAACCTGTTTTTTAGAAGGGTAAAAAAGGCTGATTTAGGTTACCTTCGTGTTTGTTCAATCAGATGTCAATTCATAGACATAAATGGGATACATTTTGTAATCTAGAGCTTTTGTGACTCTGATACCTTGTGATTTGATTTGAGTCGTTCACATGATCTTTTATATTGACTTATGATCTCAAATATATAAGGATCATTTCATCTCTGCCGGCTTTCATACTTGTTTGGAATCCGAGCTATCTGTAATAAAATTGTGTACGAAAATGGTATGAATATATTTATTAGTGTTGTGCCCCCATTGTCTCCTGTCCTAGTTTTTGGTAGAGTTGCCATGTCGATATGATGGAAATTTATCTTATCTGCCTTGCATTTCTGGTGCTTTCTTTTTCAACAGCCTCAAACATATTCAAACGATATGGTGCAGTATAACACTGATCCCTGTTTACTCTGTTTAAACTTTCAAATAGAACCACATTTCTGGGCCTCTGGCCCATTTCCAATTACCCTCCTACCGCTGCTGTCTCTTTTTGTATTTGGTCACATGGCCTTTCTGCTGGCTTTTCTTTGTATCACCCTTGATTTTCTGTTTTTGTTTTTTTTTTGCTTGCATCTTTATCTTACTAAAAAAAGAAGAAGAAAGAACGGCATTTGATGGTAACTATAGGATGGTTGGCATTTACTTATCGAAAAATGGTAGTAAGGTTTAATTTCATTATTAGATGGGTGTCACTTGGGCCTTCCACTTTTAGATTGAGTCAAGAATCTTTCTTTAAACAAGTTAATCTTATCCATCTGAATTTTAAGCTTGTCTGATATGCAAGGTGTGATGAAAGTCTAAACAGTATCAATATCTTGTTGAGTCCAAGTCCTACTTTTTTGATTTATGGTTGTCTCGATGGATTTGTTGAGTTTTCATGGAAGCCTTAACACAATTCATCAAAAGGCTTCCGAAATGCTGAAGAATTAAAACTAATCCTATTGAGTTCTATCTGTTATAGTTGCCTTTGTTTTCCCCATATCAAGCATTCTTTTCTGATTATGCTTGATGTTTTCTTCATTTTTCTTCCCTTGAAAGATTGTTATGGATATACTTATCTAATTAACATGCTGTGTACCTCTGTTGTCTGTGATCTGGCAGAGAACCTGGGGAAGTGAGTCGATGGCAGGCAAAGCAGCAAAATCTGTGGCAAAGGCAATTGGGGACTATCAGTACCCATGGCGAGAAAAGTTAGTGAAATACAAGGATGAGCTATCCAAGGGTGTGTGGGGTTACTGGGAATTAGGGGCCTGGAAGCCCCTTGGCATTAGTGCTCGTCAAAGAGCAAGACTCCGCAAGGAAGTCCTCCTTGCAGGGGAAGATTGGCCGTATGATCCGGAGAGGAAAGAGATGAGAACCAAGAGGAAAGGGCACAAATGTGACAGGATCGCTGCAGAAAAAAGAGAAAACACTGCCAGGCTGATGCAGGAGATGCCAAAAATGTTGCTGGATCACAAGAAGCGGAAGTGGGAGAAGAAGATGAAGGAAGAAGACAAGAGCAAGTGAATGGTTCCCTCTTGATCTTTCCTTTTCTTGTGACATGTTGCTTTGTGGTAAGGTCTTTCTTTGTTGCAGCTTAATGGACTTGGCTTAATTTGCATAAACTCTGGGTTGTTTTGATGTATGTTCTTGGAAAGAATTTCCTGGATAAATTTCTTATGCATTAGAGTGCGCATTAAGTTTGCTCCATCATTTGATCAACTACTTAAATTTGTTATTCGTCAAGAAATTTGAAATTTCACAAGCTATTTTTTGTTTCCATATATTTTAAGTTGAATGTTATGAATATCAATTAGATAACCTAGAGGACCTGGTAAACTCAAGCGTGGTCAGGTACAATTGAGAAGTGCAAACGCATCACTGATCCACTGTTTCCAGAACATGAATTTATAACTTAATCCAAATTGTTGGTGATTTTCTCATAGAAGTGCTGCTGTTTTGGTGTTAAAAAGAACAAAAATTGATGACCCAACTAATTGATAAAGCAATCAAATTAGATTGTGGTGTTAGGAATAATGATGCAATAAGATGGACCCCAACTACACTTCCAAATTATGGTTTTCATAGTTTTTGTTTTATGAGTTTTTTCTTTCATAGTTTTGTTCTTTGTAGTCAAATGTCTGTCGTATTCATAATAATCGACTAATCGGATACAAATTTCCTCCGATTTAGGTTGGAGGAAATTTGCTCCAACCTCCTTAAAAAAATAAAAAAATATCTTTCAACCACTTATGAAAATATAAGAAAGAACAAAGCAAAAAAAATAATAAAAAATAAAAAATCATATATACAGTAAATTTCAACCCACTTCAAACAAAGCAAAAAAATAATTTTTTTTGCTTTGTTTTTTGTTTTTGTAACATTATTGTATATATAATTTTTAAATTTTTTTTTGTTTGTTCTTTCTTGTATTTTCATAAGTGGGTTGAAATATATTTTTTAAAATTTTTTTTCATAATTTTTGTCAATTTTTTGAAGGAATTGAAGTAAATTTCTCCGACCCGAGTCGGAGAAATTTGTACTCACTCAGTGGGACTCGAGACATCCTTGGTGCACCATATGCCCATTGCCTCCAATTACATGAAGTCCGTGCTTTGACATTTTGAGGGAATTCATCTGACCAGTATTTGAGTGGTTATTTGAACCTTATTTCTCGATACTATATATATACGGATATACCCATCAAATTATTGCCCAACTTACAGTGTCTTTGAATAATCTACCAAATCCTTTCATTATTCCCTTATTAAGAACTTTCTTTTAAATCTTAACAAATGAGGGGTCACGTGCGAGACACATTACTCAAAATGACAATAATATCAATTACAGGAAAAAAAAAAAAGACCCATGACCCATTATGGATTACTTTCATGGCCAGTGAATTTTTTAAAAAAAAAATATATTAAAAAAAAGGTTAAATACCATTTTGCCCATGTGATTTAATTACTTTATTTTTTGTTATTTTTGTTTTATTTTGTATCATAAATAGTGCTTCGATTGTGGTTAAAGACGAAAATAGTATTTCTATCCATTTTCTATCCAAAAATTTAATGGAAGTTCATGTATTACTCTTAAAAAACTAACATGTGGTTATACCTCATTATAGATTAAAAAACTTCAAAAAAGGAGTGGCTCGACGATTGGTCTAAAGGTGGCCAAATAATCTCCAAAGAGTAAAATGGGGCGTGACTCAGCCATCCCCATTTAGCCTGAGGGTGGTTTCAGCTACCTCCAACGGCCTGTTTAGGTATAACCAATCCACCCTCAAGACCCTTGGTAGTAGCTCGGCTACTCTCAAGTTTTTTAATTATTTAATTTTCTAGTTTTCTATTATTATTATTACTCTTTTCTTTTTCTCTTTTTATTGAGACATAGTCACGTGTCAATTTTTTCATAGTGATACACAAACTTTTGTTAAATTTTTGAATAGAAGTACTATTTCTATCTTTAATCACAATTGAAGTACCATCTAATAATACAAAATGAAACAAGAGTAATAAAAAAAAAAGTCATTCAACCACATAGGGTCAAAGGTATTAAACTTTTTTTTAAAAAAAAAAAAAGATACAGGCATTCATGTTAGCGTGGTATACCGGTCCACTTTTAACAAAATAAATCATGTGATCCCTCGTTCATAAGAATGTGACAGACAAATCTTAACGAATTAGGTTAGGTGAAAGGACTTGGTAGACTGGTAGAGGAGGTTGTAACTTTTTGAAGTCAAAGGAGATATTGTAAATTGAGTGTTATTTGAGAGAAGTAAGTGTAATTTACATAGAGAGAGAGAGAGTTTCAATTTACTTTATTTTCAACTGTCATCAATAATATGGGGTCTTGATGGAGTCGGTCGACTCATAAGTAATTTTTAGTGGTTGACATTCATTGATTCGACCCTTCAAAACCAGCAATAATCGACCTATGAAGTGGATGCTCACCCCTAAAGACTTGCGTTAACTAGGGATCATTTAATACAAATTCAATGATGGTCACAAATTTTAATCAAACTCTAATAACTAATTTTGTGTCCAAAAGGTTTTGTTAGTTTATTAAATGAATATTAATTCCTTGAAGGTGACTAGTGCATTGTATCTTTCAATTAAGGGGAATTTTAATATCTAATTCAACAGACAACATAAGAAGGAATATACTAATATATTATAATTTTGCAAAAATTCAAAAGATATTAATATAATTTTTCGTTGAATCGAATTTGAGTCCATATGTATATATAAACTCTTTCCACCAAAAATCCCAACTCTCATTGATTTGGTGTATTTAAAACAAATACATATTAATTACGTCAAAATTTTCATTTTCATTTTACTAAATACAAGGAAATCCTATTTGCAACGATGATAATTCTCTTATATCGTCTCACTAACGAATATATATTTAGATTCACAATTTTTTAAAAATTCCTAAGATATTTTATCATGTATATATATATTTTTTAGAATTTAATCATTATTTTTAAATCAAAAGCATTAGGGTTTTATTACATCAATATTTACTATTTTTAAAATATGATAAACATTGAGATCGTAAGTAGTAAGTTAGATAAAAATAGTAAATACTAATATAACAATTTAATTATTTATTTTTAAAATAATAATTAAAAATTTTTAAAACCCCTATGCAATAAAACACCTTTAAAATTTTAAAATATGTTAATTTTTTTTAGTGGTTAACGTCATTTCAATCATAGATATTAACATGTGTTAATAAGTTGTAAAAATATTATTTAACGTTACTCTGTCAATTAACGTGAACGCACGAGGCTAATGTCCACATGTGTGGCACAAAACTTAAGAGTTAAGGCTCATGATTCCACTATAAGTAGTATTATTTTTCAACAACAGTTTATTTTATATCGATTGACGTGAACATGTTTTAAGTAGCCTTTTTATTAAATGACTAACATTGGAAATTACTTAAAACATACATCAGTAGTGGTGTGAAATGGATGTGAACAGATTTTTAAAATAATAATTAAAAATTTTTAAAACCCCTATGCAATAAAACACCTTTAAAATTTTAAAATATGTTATTTTTTTTTAGTGGTTAACATCATTTCAATCATAGATATTAACATGTGTTAATAAGTTGTAAAAAAATTATTTAGCGTTACTCTGTCAATTAACATGAACGCACGAGGCTAATGTCCACATGTGTGGCACAAAACTTAAGAGTTAAGGCTCATGATTCCACTATAAGTAGTATTATTTTTCAACAGTCATTTTATATTGACTGACATGACATGTTTTAAGTAGCTTTTTATCTAAATGACTAACATTGAAAATTACTTAAAACATACAACAGTAGTGGTGTGAAATGGATGTAAAAAGAGTAATACTATTCTCTATACCTATTTATCACACATATTTTACACCGGCTAATTTATGTGTTTTAAGTAACTTTTCTTTTATTTTTTTTAAGTGACTGACATAAAAAATTATTTAAAATACGTAATGTCATTTGATGTGAAATATGTATGATAAATGGGTATGAACTATTATTGTTGAAATAATGTTATTCTTCGTACTTATTTGTTACGTTCATTTTATATTAGCTAACTTGACGTGTTTTAAACGACTTTTAAAAAAATCTTAAAACACGATATAAAATAAGTATGATAAATAAAATATAATTCTTACAATTTTAAATGAAATTGACATTTTAAGTAATGATTTTACATTGGTGCTAAGGTGAATATAATTTTATATAATTTAAATATTTTAAAAAACGTGACACCAACTTAAAATTCATTGTGAAATGGGTAATGGGTGATTAAATAGGATTCTAGGTCACTTATATATAATAATAAATAAAAAAATCGTATTCGGATTAATTACTTATAAAAAAAAATAGGGTTCTAGCATTGCTAGCATTCTCATTTAATTTCTTATTGTAGGAATTTTCCTACTTTAAAGAGTTAAAATGAATTTTTAATCATTTTATTGTTCCTATCCGACTTTTTACTTTGAAGAAAAAAAGTAGAAAACATGAAATGGCTCCTTATTTTTATTTTTTATAATAAAATATTAATTTATCTCTTAAATTTTTTAATTTTTTTAATTATATTTATTGGAGAAAGAATAAAAAATTATTAAAATATTAATATCTAAATAAAAAAGTCAAAATAGATTCTAATTTAGAAAATCAGATGTAAGTTTTAGAAAAAGTCTGTGATTCTCTAAAATAAAAGAAATTGATTTTATTCTTTTTTTTTTGGATAATGAGAATGCTCTGCTGTATACGAGGATTTGGACCACAGGTTCATAGCTGCTCGTCGACGAAGGACTTTTTTCATGTAGATTCGGGGCAGATGTACAGTTGGAAGTCCGGAACTGTAAGCAAAGTAAATGTCCGAAATAAGTGACAAGGGACGTTTTGTCACGAACTCCAACCGAGTGGTCCCTTAATCTCGATCTATTATGTTGAAAAGTATGCGTGAGCGTGGAGAGCTGTCCCTTCACTTTGAATAAAACCGACCAGACCAGACATTACGGAATTGAATATTGTAATAGGATTACATCAAAAGAACCATCAGTTGTGTGGTTCTCCAACAGGGTAATGTCCGCATGAAAAGCTTGAAGGGTTTTTATAGCCTGAGACGTGTTCATTTTCAGAGGGGTTGTGTTGAGTTGTTTTAAATTTGTGTTTGGTGTAAGAAAATGAGAAATGGAGGGCAAATCTGGTCAGACCCAGAGGTGCAGCAGAAGAGGGACATAGAATTGGAGGTGTAGTGAGAGAGCTTTGGATGGTAAGGCTTTTTGTGAGAAGCACAACCTCTATTGGGTGCTGAGGAACAAGAGGAGGACGATGCAGAAGGTTTCTGGTGAAAGTGGTGGTGGAGAGGAAGTGGGTGTCGGGAGTAGGAAGATAAAAAGGCGAAGGATTGAAGAAGATTTGGAAAAGGAAGATGTGGGTCTTGGAGGTGATGGAGTTCAAGGGTGGTTTGGTGGTGGGAACGGTAATGGTCTGACTGTCGGGGAAGAGATTGCACGGCTGTTTGGCGAGGTCAGTGATGGAAATGGTTCTCTGGGTCTCAATGATGAAAGTATGCAGCAGCTTTGGGCTTGTGGAGATGGTCCAGAATTTGGTGAAGCTGCGTGTGGAAATGTTGATCGAGTTCTTGGTGGTGGTGATGGTGGTGGTGAAGGATTTCAAGGTGGGTTTGGTGAAGTCGTCGCTGAAATTGGTGGTCTGGGTCTTGATGGTGAAGCTATTCAGCTATGGGGCAGTGAAGATGCTTGTGAAAATGACGGTGGGGCTCCTGGTGGCCAAGGAATTCGTGTGGACGGGTTTGGTGGTGGTGAAGAAATTCAAAATGCGTATGGCGAGGATATGAGTGGAAATGGTGGTCTTGAGGGTCTTGATGATGGTAAAGCTGTTCAGCTTTGGAATAGTGGAAATGCTTCTCGGAATAGTACTGAGGTTCTTGGCGGTCAAGGAATTCAGGCGGGTGGGTCAATCGAGAATGCTTTTAAAAATGATGGTCTGGGTTTTGATAGTGAAGGATTTCAAGACTTCTTTAGTAAGGTCAATGATGAAAACAGTGGTAGCGTTGGAAATAATGGTCTGAGTTTTGGTGGTGAAGGCATCCAATTTTGGTTCGGGGAAGTTCCGCGTACAAATCTTGATGGTAAAGGAGTCCAGGGTCTTTTTGGTGATAATGTATCTGGAAATGGAGGTGAAGCAAGTCAATGTGAGTATGGTGAAATTGGAGGTAGCAATGGTGACAGACAAGAGGTGGTCGGGTTAAAAGGAAAGCGTGGCCGGCCAAAGGGATCGAAGAATAAGATGAAAACTTTTGCTGCTGATGCTAAAGAGGGTATTGAAAGGTTGGAAGGGGCTTCTGGTGAAAATGGAGTCAGAGATGAGGTTGTTAGGTCGAAGGGTAAGCAGGGTAGGCCAAAGGGTTCAAAGAATAAAAAGAAAAGTCTTGAAATGGACAAAAACCACGGAACGCCGGGTAACAATGTGGATGGAAATAGCAATGATCAAGGGACCCTTTGTCTGACGGCTTTAGATAACGAGAAGCTAATTCTTGTAGGCGATAAAGATACAGGATCGGTTGTTGAAGTAGCCATTTCTGGTAATGAACTTAGGAATGAGATTGTTGGGCAAAAACAAAAGCGTGGTCGACCGAAGGGTTCAAAGAATAAGAAAAAAAATCTTGCCAGTCAAGAAAATAAGGGAATGCCATGCGAAGTTGTGATTGATGATGGCGGTGATGAAATTGTTCGGCCTACTGGCTTAGAGTATGAGAGGCAGACTCTCGTAGGAGAGGAAGAGAGGAAATTGCCCTTTGATGCAACTCGTAGTGAAGGTGCGAATGAGATTACACGCCCAAAGAATAAGCGTGGTCGACCAAAGGGTTCAAAGACCAAGAGGGAAAGTTCTGCAGGTCAAGAAAATCAAGGAATGCCTGGGGATATCGGGGTTGTCAATGATGGTGGTGATAAAACTGTTTGTCCAACCAGTGTGGGGAATGGGAAGCTTAATTTTGTAGGTCAGGAAGATAGTGGATTGCCTTCGAAAGCCACAGATGACAATAAAGGTGGAAATGAGATTGTCGGGCCAAAGAATAAGCGTGGTCGACCAAAGGGTTCAAAGAATAAGCAGAGACATCAAGATTGCGCATTACTTTCCAAGCTAGCTCCAGTTGAGCAATTGAGATATTCTGGTGAAATATTGATGGAATCTAGTGAGTTAACATCTGAATCCGGCAAAGTTTGGAAAAGACCTAGAGGGAGGCCCCGAAAGTTCAACAACCAACAGAGTAATTTTGACGGCATTGGGGAGGACGGAAGATCAACTTCAAATGGATTGGAAAATTCAGGATTATCAGTGAGTTACTTTGCATCCATCTCTTTTCTTTCTGATCATTACTTATTTCGATTAGGTCACTTTTTAACGGTTGACAAATTAGAGGAAGCAAGAACGTTAAGGCTGTTACCATCATATAGAGCTGCTATTCTACTATATCACTGCTAAACTACTGAGAGCTTTCATGCCATGAATTTTCGCGTAACTCGGCATTCATAGAATTTTTTACTGGATATATGGATAAGTTAACATCCTCACCTCAAATGTGTGTAGCTGTTGGCTATCCTTCTATGCGGTGCTGGTGCTGACTGGCATTTATGCTCGTAGCAAACTTAGAAACTGTGGCTTTGCTTTCAGAGAGCTTTCTTATCTGGAAACTGAAGGATACAAATATTATTTTTATAGCTATGGGCATAATTTAATTTCTATGGATGAAGTCCACTTTCTTCCATTTTTTCCCTTCTTCTATAGAAGAGGAGAATACTGCATTTTAGCAATTTTGAAAAGTTTTGTTGTTTCGAAGTACTAATGATAAAATAAAAATTACTTTCCATGAAATCAATGGAGAAGGCAAATCGCAATGGTGACTTGGAATTTATCCATGAAGTACAGAAAACATGAAATAGAAGATTTCTGGTGGTGATTTCCATGATGTGAATGGTTAACAGCGGAGATGTTTTGGTTGCTTTTATGGTATTTACAGTGGACTACTGCAATCTGAGCTGACTGGATTTGAAAAAGCAACCAATTTATTGGTGGTACCAGTGTACCAATGTTACTCATTCAGCATTCTGATTTGGCAGGTTCTACTATCCTAAGCACATGTGAAACAAGTCGATTTTGAAAGTAACAGTGAGTGTAGAAAATAGATATGATATTTTTGCATCATTTACTGGTTTTATCCAATTATCTGACATATGACTCTTTCCCCCCTGCCCCACCCCCTTCTTTGCTTGTGGGGCCATATTACATCTGTAAAAGAGGTCATGACAGAATGCTGTATCTGCTATATTCTATTCTAATTGTTTCATCAATTCATTGGTGTTGAGAAATTTTTGCTTTAAAATAGTTAGACATACAAATTTTCAACTGCATGCCAATCTAACTATGTTTTTGTTTAGGGTGATACTAGCAAGAAAAGTCAAATGAGTTTAATGTGCCATCAGTGCTGGAGAAATGATAGAAGTGGAATTGTTGTTTGTTCCAATTGCAGAAAGAAACGCTATTGCTACATTTGCCTTGCAAAGTGGTAATAAGAACTCACAAAGCTCTTTTACACCCCTTGGTTTTTTAGTTCAGCAGCTCCATTGCCTCCATTGAGACTAATAAAGAAGTTTCAGCTTCTTATGCTTATAAGGAGAACTTTTTTTTTTGTGAATGTCAATTGTATTTCTTTGGTGATTTATTTTTCTGATATAATATGGTTCTCATCCAATGGTTCTGTAAAATAAATAAACAGGTACCCAGAGAAAACAAGAGAGGATGTGGCGATTGCATGTCCATTTTGTTGTGGTAATTGCAATTGCAGAGTATGCCTCAAGGAGGATTTAAATGTTTGTGCTCTGTTCCTTTTTTTTTTCTTTTCTTTTCTTTCTTCTTTTCTGTTTCATTTGCTGTGGTTCTGCATGACACATTTCATATGCCAAACAAGTTCTTGGTTTTAGCAGGTTGGACATGAACAAGAAGATATGGATATCAATGTCAAATTGCAAAAGTTGCTTTACTTGCTATGTAAAACTCTGCCTCTCCTCAGGCATATTCAACAGGAGCAGAGCTCTGAATTAGAGGCCGAAGCCAGCATACGTGGTATTGCACTTCAATATAATAATCACTCAGTAAGTTTAGTTTTAACTAGATATTTTTCTCTGAATGCCCGAAAATGTGTTTCATCTTCTCTTTCATAGGTTTCAAAGTTGTGGAAGAGGATATTTCAAGATCTGTCCTTGATGATGATGATAGAGTATATTGGTACCATCTCGTGCTCCCTGAAAAATCTGTTGTTCATGAATTCAACTTGTGGTATCTCTATTTGCATACTATTTTGTCTTCGTCATAGTTGACTATTATCTCTCTGTTCTTACACTGGTATCTTTATCCATCATAGTTGATTATTGTCACTTTATCCATCACAATGGCCAACGTGACTATCAGTGTTAGCTCTGAATTGGCATTTAAATGCACTGAAACTTCTGCATTTGTGATTACTTTGTTCACAATGGTACAAGTTTGTAATTCTGAGCTCATACTTGTTTAACAGTGACAATTGCAATACATCCATTGTTAATTTCCACCGAAGCTGCTCCAATCCTGATTGTTCTTATGATCTCTGTCTCACTTGTTGCCAAGAACTAAGAACTGGATTGCAGCGTCGAGGTGATGAAGCGGAATCTTCCCACCAACAGCTTTTTGAAGGACTAAGCGGTCAAAATACGGAACTGAATGTTCAGACTGCAAATGGGAAGACATATGATTGGGAGAGCCATGTGGCCCTTCCTGTGAATGAGGGCATAGCCGACATGTCATGTAACTTTCCTAATTGGAAAGCGGAGGCTGATGGTAGAATTCCTTGCCCTCCAAAAGTGCGAGGAGGTTGTGGTAGTGAGATGCTTGCACTGAAATGTATATTTGAAGCGAATTGGATTGTCGATTTGATTAAGAGTGCAGAGGACCTCATTTTCAAGTATCAACCACCAGAAAATGATTTTTCTCAAGGATGTTCTTTGTGTCATCCTATGAACATTGCAGGAAATGCAACAAGAGATTCTGAAGTAAGGCGAGCAGCTTATAGGGAGAGCAGTCATGATAACTTGCTCTATTGCCCAAATGCTGTTCACTTGGGGGACAATGAGTTTGAACATTTTCAAATGCATTGGATGCGAGGTGAACCTGTCATAGTTAGAAATGTCCTGGAAAAGACTTCTGGTCTTAGTTGGGAACCAATGGTCATGGGGAGGGCTTTTGTTGGGGCAAAAAAAATATTAAAAGAGGAGGTAGCCAAGTTTAAAGCCATTGATTGCTTACATTGGTGTGAGGTATGTGTTCCCTTCCCTCTTCATGTTGAAATTTCATTTCGCGATTTTCTAATGGCTCATTTTTCTCTCCCCCGTCCCCCTTTCACTGCCCCTTGTCTTGTATTATAGTACTTTGGTGCATTTCTTGAGTGGCTAATGTGGTTTCTTCAATTTGTCTTTGTGACATGATCATTTCAAATTGCATTTAATTTCTCCAATGGATGTACTGCATGGATGATAGCTTCTGATCCAGTAACATCTCAGTGATCCATAGACCATGGTCCATAGCATATTTTGTGCCACTTTTGAATGGAAACTTTTTTTTTTCACCATTTAAGCTTATGTTACGTCTATTTCAAAATGTCATGCGACCAAAAAAAAGTACTGCTGCAATACCTAGCTTCTATCTACTTGCAATTATCATGAGCTGTGGGTTCGAGCCTGGCAATTCTGACCCAGCATACAACGAATAGCAAGGACTAGAATCTTTTTTGACTGAGTGGGAACTCCGACACATTATCATACGGTACTTTATGCGCATCCTCTCAAGTTGAAAGGCTAATGGAAAACATCATCAACCTCATTAAGTTGTCACCCTGCTGTATTGAGAGTACCTTTCCATTTGGAGTTTCCCCCGGCTGAGCTAGGCTACCTTTCCATTTGGGTTGAGTATATTTGGGTTTAGCCTAATTTTCAATTATATCATATGTTCTCTCTAAACAATCAACCTCCTGTGATTTCATGATCATTTCAATGATTTCAGTACTTTGTTTTTTTTTTTGTTGCTTGATGTGGATGGAACCCTAAAGCACGAACTTAAGTTTGAACATATAAGTTCACTCTGAACAATCAACCACTTGTGACTTCATGATAATTTTCAATGATTTCAGTCTTTATTTTTGTTGCTTGATGTGGATAGAACCCTAAAGCACAACTTATAAGTTTGAACATACANTGCTTGATGTGGATGGAACCCTAAAGCACGAACTTAAGTTTGAACATATAAGTTCACTCTGAACAATCAACCTCCTGTGATTTCATGATAATTTCAATGATTTCAGTACTTTTTTTTTTTTTGTTGCTTGATGTGGATGGAACCCTAAAGCACGAACTTAAGTTTGAACATATAAGTTCACTCTGAACAATCAACCACTTGTGACTTCATGATAATTTTCAATGATTTCAGTCTTTATTTTTGTTGCTTGATGTGGATAGAACCCTAAAGCACAACTTATAAGTTTGAACATACATTTCTAAATTTGAAAGTCTGGGGCAAAGTTTTGCATCAATAGATCATATGATTGTCATATGCACCAATTCTGACCATTTTTATTGCAAACTCACCACATTGAAACACTTAGCATACTAGAAGGATTAATTGTTTAAGTTGAAACTAGAGGGGCTGCTTTAAAACTTTGGGTAAATTAAATTATTTTTGTGATGCATTTGAAATTTGATTGAGGAGCCACTTGGGAATTGTGCATCTTGCCTTTAAGTTAATAATATTCCTGTTTCTCTTTTTTTGAACTTTGACAAGGTCTTCTCTATATTACTATAATGCGGTATATCTTACTGTCTTTTAGCCTGTCAACCTCAGCTTATTTTAGGGTTTTCCTATCTTGTCTTGACGTGCCTTAATTAGACTCACCAGTATATACAAGTCAATTAAGTGAAAAAGTTCTCTTCCTGGCTTTTGCAAATAAGAAAAAAAAAAAAAGAATTCTAATAAATTTCTAGTTAAGGAGATGAAGATTGGGGGTGTTCAGCTTGTAACATGTAAGACAGTTTATCTTGCATATTGCACATGCATATATCAGCCAATGTAATACATGCTACTCTGGCATGCAGTTGTCTTATATATTTTTCTGCTTCTGCTGAAAATATTTTCTTGCAAATTTAAGCTGTGAACTTTGTGTTCTTTATTGTTGCTGCAGGTTGAGATTAATATCTTCCAGTTCTTCAAGGGCTATCTACAGGGCCGTAGTTATAGGAATGGGTGGCCAGCAATGTTGAAGCTGAAGGATTGGCCTGCATCAAATTCTTTTGAGGAGTGTCTGCCAAGACATGGTGCTGAATTTGTTGCCATGCTTCCCTTTAGTGACTATACCAATCCTAGGTCTGGTCTTCTGAATCTAGCCACCAAGCTTCCTGTTGTTTTGAAGCCAGACCTGGGACCCAAAACATACGTTGCTTATGGATCTTTGGAAGAGCTTGGTAGAGGTGATTCAGTGACAAAATTACATTGTGACATTTCTGATGCGGTATGCAGTAACTTTGGGGATCTGTGCTTAGTTGTTATGTTGACATATTCTTGTTTTTTTGCTTTTTCTGACTTGTAGATCACCTTGTTATTGTGATCTTTGCCTCCGTCACCTTCATCATAATTAACTAATTGATTTGTGATTTACTTCAATTCAGTGTATTTTGTCAATCAATTTTGTTTTTCCTGAAGCACAAACATGAAACATTGTCTTTAGATATTCTATAATGGTTTGGTTATGCTTCAGTACTCGTTATACAGAACATAGCAAAAAATCTGTACTTTCAAAAACTTAGGTACTGGTACAATGATTTTGCTTTTTGGATTTTTAATGGGAAATTGTCCCAAAAGTCCCTGAGTTGTGCCCTTATGACAAGTAAGGACCTAAGTTTCTAATTTTGACAACTAAAGGTCTAAGTTTTATCATTGTGACATATAAGTCCTTATCAAAAAAACATATAAGTCCTTCCGTCATATTACACCCAAGGGGCTTGTAATATGGTCTACATGTTACCTCCCAGTCTGTTACTTACCTTCATGTGACCTTGTTTACATATGCAAAATTGATTCTATATTATTCTCACTGAGATTGCATTGCATTCATGTGCCCGGTATTGCCTATTTGTGAACAATTGATATTGCATGCTTATTTTTGTTCTTTTACTTGCAAAAGAAAACTTTATCACTTTTAATTTCTTAATCTGCCAGAGATTGCAATCATCTCTTTCCTAGGACGTCTAATGCATTTTTCCAAAATGCTTCTTGTATCATGATTCAGTCAAAAACTTTTCTGGTTTCATAAATGTCTGAATTTGGAAACGGAATTGTCATAGTGTTAGCTGTTAAAAGTATCTTATTTTTCATTTTTCCCCCTATATGCTTCCCAGATGTCACTTTGTTTTGCTGCTACTTCAACTCATAACATTTTCATTTCTTGTTTAGGTTAATGTACTGATCCACACAAATGAAGTAAAGATTCCTCCAGGCCAAAAAAAAGTCATAAAGAAATTAAAAAAGAAACATGAAGCTGAAGATTTCCATAAGCTTTATGGTGGGACACATAAGTTTCCAAGGACATCTAGAAGAAAGCCACCAAAAAGATCTTGCAAAGATAAAAGCATGGCTCATAAATATCCTAAAAAAGCAGACATTACTGAGAGTAACTCTGCCTTACTGGAAAGGCTAATTGCAGAGGAAGGAACACTGGATGAACAACAAAATAAATCCTTGGATTTGTGTAAATTAGGATCAGATAGAGCTTGGGCTTTTGGCAGTCCTTCTCCAGAAAGTCAAATGGTTGTTAAGTCTGATGGCAAGTCAGTGGGAGATTTTAATAAAATGGTTCAGAAATTGGATCTTCATGTGCATGATTCGAGCTCCTCTTTGCTGGGAAGGAATATTGAGAGGACATGTGATATGGTTAAGAATGAGGTTGACTTGATAAGATGCTCATCACCATGTAATGAACTTGCAAAAGATGGAACATTTGAAAGAGATTCATGTGATCTAAATCATTTTCAGCCTCCTAATGTAACAGCTGAACTAAAGTCTGTCAGCGGGGAAGATTCTTTAGGTGAAACAGTTTTAGGCAATGTAATTAACAACTTAGAGTCAACCCAACTGGACTCAAATTCGGCTAGAGATTCCCTTCAAAACAATGATATCTCAGAGGTTGTATATGGAGGTGCTGTTTGGGACATTTTTCGTCGGCAGGATGTACCCATGTTAATTGAGTACCTACAGAAGCATCAGAAAGAATTCTGCCACATCAATAATCTTCCTGTGAATACTGTGAGCGTTATTGCCTAACAATGTTAGCTATATTATTTTGCTTGTTTGAGTTGATGTGCTTCACTTGCACTTGCTTCAGGTTATTCATCCTATTCACGACCAAACGTTTTATCTAAATGAGAGGCATAAAAAGCAGCTGAAGGAAGAGTTCGGTAAAAACTTGTGCATTGTCAAATAATTTAAATTGTGATATGGATAAAGGACATGGTATTGTGTAATCATGAATTATATTCAGGTGTTGAACCATGGACATTTGAGCAACACCTCGGTGAGGCTGTGTTCATTCCTGCGGGATGTCCTCATCAAGTGCGAAATAGACAGGTGCAGTTCTCTTCAAATCAAATATGCCTTTTTATCCTGAGCTTGCCTTTTAGCAGTACTGGGAAATCTCCTTTCTCTCTCCTTTCTTGATTTGTGCCAACACCCCTCCCACCTCCCAAAAAAAAAAAATACAAAAACAAAAGAATGTGACGTAGCTCAATATATTAGTCTTTGTTGGTTACCCAGTTTTGCTGAAGTAGTTTTAACTGTTCTTAAGGTCCCATTTGGCCTGAGCCACTGCAGTGAAGGCAATGCTCTTGTGTTAATACTACTCAAAATCCATGATTTTTTTTTAAGGAAGGAGACATTGAGATCCATATAAATAGCTTGAAAGAAAATTAAAGGGGTGAGGTTAAGGTTTGAAAGGATTTTAGTGGGGCTGCAAAAGACCTACCCTTTTTTGACTAAAGAGTGAGGCAACCTTTACTTATTTGGTAACAAGTGGAAGAGACATTAGTAAAATCATTGCTGCATGAGAGAAGCTCAAAGTTTAATAGGTAATAGTTTGACATAGGACAAATTTAGGGTATCTGACTATATGTGCTTGTGGTGAGTTTTATTAAAATATTAATTAAATGATTAAATTCACTATTTTCTATTAGCTTAAGCTTTTGAGATAATTGGTGATTTAACTTGGTATCTTAGTAGAGGTTTTGAATTCGAACCCTGATTCCATAGTTTACCCTATATTTCAATTAAATATTTTACATGTTGGTTGTTACTTATTCAAAGTGTTTGAGCCCTCACATGAGGGGCTGTGCTAACGTATTAATTAAAGTATTGAATTCATAATTTCTTATTAGCTTAAGCTTATAAAATAACTGACGATTTAACAAGTTTAGGGTTAAGATAACATATGGATCTACGGTTGAGAATCTTAAAAGAAAGGGTTAGGGGTTCAAAAGTTGACTTGACTAGGGTTTGAAACAAGTGAGAATAAGGGCAATCTTGAAGTAAATAGGTAGCTGGAAAATTCTAGACAGCAACTGTTTTTGGGAATTCAAGGCTAATTTGCTAGGTTACGTGGTAGCCATTTGGTAAAGTATGGTGGTTGTTATGGTTTTGATATCTAAGGAAAAGGGCTTGATTTAAGGTTGTAAAGAATTAGAAAAGAGATAGCTCCGTTGCTGTTCAAGGGCTGTGAACAGTGATTTGAACAGAACAATGTATCAAAGAAGAAGAGAGAAGGAGAACACTCTAAGCAAGCATTCATTCAATAAGACAAACCACTGATTCCATTAGTCAGGTATGAATTTTTTGAATATTTGAATACAATAAAGTATGCTCAGAAAAAAATAATAATAATGAAGAATATTTGTATAGACCCATTGACTCTTACTTGGCCTACAACTACAAGGATTAGAACTCTAATTTAGCTAGAAAACAAATTTCTAGTAAAACCCAATAAAAGACTAAAAGTAAAACTATGTGCATGAATTCTATGAACTTTCAGATCTACCCCTGCACACAAAAATACACATAACTCATAAATCAGTGACTCAATTTAAAAACTGTTCTAATCCTAAGACATTTATAATAGAAGCTTTGAAAGCATATGGGTCTTGTTTCAATCGTGAAAAACTCTTAAGCTGCCAAAGCAAAAAATCAATTAAAGATGGCAACTTGCTTCAATATGTTATGTAGGAATTACCTTGTGTTTTTAGTTCAGAAGAAACCTTGATGGATGGATTTTGTCTTCTGGATTAGTTGAGTGTGGCAGATTAAGTAAAATTGTATCAACAACATGGAGGTCATAAAGTCTCATAAGCTTTTTCGGACAGTATTCAAATATTTTTAGTTTTTATCTTAATTATGTGCCATATCAAGTTTAACACTTTCTCATGATTTGTTCCAGTCATGCATCAAAGTCGCCCTTGACTTTGTTTCCCCTGAGAACGTTCAAGAATGCATTCGGTTGACAGAAGAGTTTCGTTTGCTACCAAAAGACCATAGATCTAAGGAAGATAAGTTGGAGGTACATGTCGTTTCAATCGTTCTTGTGGAAACTCGTTACTTGGCTTTTGCATTACTCGTAATGTGCTTCTCTCGATAATTTAGAGCATAGAGGTAGATGTCATGGCTATGTGATTGTATGAATTTCTTTTTTCATATGCTTAGCTTTAGAGTCAAAGAAGATTATGAACCTTTATCCAATGAAATGTCTGAGTTTCCAAATGGTTACCAACGGGTTTACCAATACATGACTTTTTCTGATTGGCACATCCCCTATTTTTCAAGCTTATGTAACATTTTCCTTTTTGAATCTGTAAAAGAAAGTGGTGCCGCCTTTTTATCTTGGAATCAGTACTTTTTAGTGCCATGCATATGAGGCTGCTGCTTGCTGTATCTCTTGACTTTTCTGACAATCCAGAGATTTCTTTGTTCATAGGTAAAGAAAATGGCAGTATATGCCGTTTGTGTTGCTGTTAGTGAAGCCAAAAATCTGACGTCAAAAATTTTGTAAGTCCTCATGACCTCATTGCCTTCTGCTAACACATCTTGCTTTTAGAGAGCCATGTATTATTGGATGTTAATAAAATTGGTAGATTTCTTTATTATAGCAGCAGATATGAAAGCAAGCTGCAAGCTGACTACCATGGCTATGTTGATTGCCATATGTACAGCATTTATTTGGCCATTATGGATATCATCCTTAATGCATTAAAAGTAGCCTTTGCTATTTGTGAAATTTGATTGAGATGAGCCACTTAAAGGATTCTTATGAACTGAAGCAAAAGTTTAATGAGATTTACCCCTGGCCTTTTCTGTTTCATCCCTCCAAGAAATTATAGAAGAAAAAATTTTAAAATAAACTTAATTTGTTCATTTCTATAGTAAGCGTGAAGTATAACTCTTATTCTTGCATTCATCCAATATATGACAACAATCATGTGGGAAGAAGAAAGGCAATTAGAGTATTATTCACAAGACTCAATTGACCTCAACTGAAGACAATTGAGGGCAAAAGTACTGGTTCTGCTTCGAAGAAACATGAAAGATGTGACAAGATAACATCACATCAAGTACTTTCTCCTTGAGCTGATCATGGCCACACATTCATCCAAAACAATCATGGAATAACCATGTCATACAATCATAGGGATCAGGCTAATCCATAGTGAAGTTTTTTTGGTTCTTTCAGGCAGATATAGAGGAATCCTAATCAACTGCTAAGTACATTCCTCTTGATGAAGCTTGAGGCGAGCACAGGGTTTTCTTCTTTTGTTGGGGAATTTGGGGGGGCCAAAGTTGAAGTTTCCTAATAACAAGCACACATGCTTCAGTGCTGCTTTAACGTTTTTTCAATGGGTTTTCATTTAGAAAGATAATTTGACTACCTCATGAAACATTAAACAAGAGACAATCTTAAACTAAAAGGAAAACATTGGGTTCTTCTTAATAAGATTTAAGAATTAAAGACTCGGCAAGGACATCTTGCAACAGTTCCCTCATGAACACTACTCTCATTAAGGGACAAAGGCTCCAGCCCAAAACTCTAGGAGTGACTTCAATAAGAGAAACCAAAAAGAGATTAGAAAGTGTGTAGTTAAGTGAGCAAGGTAGATTTTGAATGGGGCCCACAAGAACACTACTCTCATTTGGTCCATTTTTAGTTTTTTATGATTTTACTGAGCTTTGTATTAACTTTGAGTAATGCTACTTTTTACGCCTATTTATCACACTTATTTCAAACCGAGTGATGTGACGTATTTAAGTGGCTAACATGGGAAAAGTAGGGTTACTCATTGACTTTATTGGAGTGGTTTGTGTGTGGCTCTTACCTCCAAAAAAAAAAGTGAGCGAGGTAGATTATGAATGGTATTTGTGTTTTTAAGGATGTTAAGATAATGTTATCATAGGACTGATAGAATTTTAGATTTAAAAATGGATAAATGGTTGTTGTGATGCCAACTCTTTTCTCAAGTATGTATATTTTTCCCTATCCTCATGATTGTTTAATGTATATATGCCCTTTTCTTAGCTTCTGATAGTTGTCAGTGACCTTGCAGTTCGTTAAATGAAGACAAGAAAGCTTAGGAGCAGCCATTTCAATTGATGGTTCCCGTTGCTGTTCAGTGTGTTGCACATCTTGGACACAGTTTTGTTGAGAATGGTTAGTGATCATCAGTGATGTTTTTCCTACCTCAAAATCCTGGACTGTGCATAGTAAGTTTTTGTATATTGTACTGGGTTTACATGTTACCGATCCATGCTTTACTCTTGTAAAGAACTGTTTTTGTCAATGATAGTTAATTTAATGGGGTTATTATGGATGTTTGTGCTTGGAGCAGAATCTATCTAGATGGTATTTGCATATTTTCGTCCTTCACCTTACCCTCACTTTTCCTCAATTTTAATGATCGTATCTTTTTATTTTTTATTCTCAATTTCATTTCTCTTGCACATACATGATGTAATGACTGGGTGTTGCTATAGGTACTGCAACTTTTATTACAAGTCTCTTACAAATTAGCATGTCAATCCACGTGACAATTATCACATCAATCACTAAACAATTAAATTTGATTGTGACTAACCATGTTAGTTTGTAACAGATTGTAGTAAAAACTGTAGTACCTTAAGCATTTTCCATTGATTGGGCATAGAGTTTGATCCAATCAAAATCAGGATGTTTTGAAATTTCATTGGTCTGTTACATAGTTGGAAAATTCTTACAATGGGAAATCATCGAAATTGGTCAGAGTTTTAACATTTAATATTCTCAGGGTGGCAAGAAATATAGCACAAACGGATCAGCTGAAATTGCTCGATCATGCTAGCTCAACTGTTCAAGTGGAAAAGGGATAAAATGGAATTTTGTTTATGCAAATCATGTTGGTCGTGAACCTAAATTGTTCGGAAACCAGCCGTAATTGATCAACCTCACGAAATTTGCCATATCATTGGGTCACAACCTGTAGGTTTTCAATCGTGGAAAATAAAAATTGGAAACATTTTATCTATAAAAAATAAAAAATAAATAAAAAAATGGAAACATCTCCAAGTTCCAATGCCCATAAATTTATAATGATGAATATTTTGACCTCAAGATTCATTTAGGAAGGAGCATATTTTGGGGCCTATAATTTAAAACATTGAAGCAGGATGTTAACAGGATACTTCCAATCTCAACAGTCCGTTTCAACTGAAATTGAACCAAATCGAATGTATGATCATAAAGAGGAATGTTATGTGTCCAATTTTTTTATTCAATTTCATCTAACTTTGTATATATGGATAAAGACGGACTCTATATACAAATTTTTTTAAAGAGTTCTATTTTACATTTATGAGGTCCATTTTTGTCCACATATACAAAGTTGGATAAAAGAGTTGAAAATGTAGCATTTTTCGATTATAAAACATTAAAACTACATCGAAAGACGCTTTTAAAAGAAATGTTTAAGGGTCCGTTTGGCAAATGTTGCTATTGTTTTTTTTTTTTTGAAAAATGTAGCAAAACATTAATACCACGTCGAAAGACGCTTTTAAAAGAAATGTTTAAGGGTCCATTTGGCAAATGTTGTAGTTGTTAATTTTTTTTTTTTGAAAGTAAATACTTTCAAAACAAACCATAAAACTTTTTTTTTGGTTGTTTTTTCGTTGAAAAGATGTTGCGTATACTGGTTTTGAAAATAGTTTCTAGAAATTGAAAACAATTTCAATTGCGTTTGGATAATTGTTAAAAAAAAAAAACAATTCTTACTTAAGAAGAAAATTCACTCATGCTGAAATCCCAAGATAATATCTGATTATTCGTTTTGATATCACTTCAATAGAATTCTACCTCACAGGATTTTTAATACAAGTCGCCGAAGAACAAAACAAAATAAAAAGGGAAACAAAATAGATTTATGAAATGGGTCCCATTCCCATATGCTAAACCCGATAACGTCATTTTATAATAGTAGATTTTCTCGAAACCTCATGTACCCTTTTCTGTAAATAAGATATTTTCTGCATTCTTTCAATTTTTATGTTCTCCGTCCTTTCTCTGATTCCTTTACATCTACGAAATTCTCCAACCATACATGATAATCCCAAATTCTGACAAGCCCATTTCAATTGGCCTCAGATTCTCTTAAACCCCTCTGAAAAAATCTCATTTGGACCTCTTTATGATTCCCATAATTCTTATTTTCCCAGCCTAAAATTTTCCCTCCTTTCCTTCACTTTCCCGGGGAAAAAGAATTATCACACCCCCATGGCTGCCGCGCTCAGATCCAAATCCTCCAAGGAGACGGCGTCGTTCACGGTTTCCCAGTTCCGCTACTTCGTATTCAACTACATGCACGACGGTCGCATGGCCAGCTCTCACTGTACGCACCGTACCAAGGGGGATGACCTCTACATGAACACCCCCTACCACTTCACTTCCTTCAAACCCGTGTCTTTACGAGGCGAGTTCATCGAAAAGGGTACTCAATTCTCCGATAATAATCGGAGAAACACTCAAAGTTGTGGTTTTGGTAAGAATTGGAGTGAAAAGTTGAGTAGTAGGTGTACTACTGTGTTGAGCTCCGATGGGGACCCACGGGAGGTGTGGTCCGGGGACGGAATGGTGGTAAGGACGGGCAGTTCGAGCTTGCATGTGGTTCGTGGTGGCGATGCGAGCACCGGCTCGGGCGGTGGTGGGATTGGGTCGAATTCGAATGATGGGAGCTGGGGAGGGTCCAATATGGGGAATAGTTTTCCGACGCCGAAGGAGATTTGTATGGGACTTGACAAGTTTGTAATTGGTCAAGAGAGGGCGAAGAAGGTGAATTTTGTTTACATTTAGTTGGTTTTGTATGGCTTTTTATGGTTTCCGGTGGAGGAAGTGAATGCTCTTGGTTTATGCTAGTAATAGTGTCTTTATGGTTGTTTGTTGACCTTGGATTCGAAGCTTATGTTTTTATTCTCTTGTTTGTGTGGTCAAAATGAAGGTGTTGGATGTGTCTATGGAACATGTTATGGTGTTCTTCAGTTGTGAGCTATATGATTCTGTTGTGCGTAGTAATATTTATGTAATGATTTTGATTGCATGCTTTTATGGAATTTTCTGCGATTGCTTTTCTGGGGAGTGGCTTTTGTTTCCTGTATGAGTGTATGTATATAAAGAGAGAAGA
The DNA here is from genome assembly GCA_900184695.1 of Betula pendula. NCBI lineage: Eukaryota > Viridiplantae > Streptophyta > Magnoliopsida > Fagales > Betulaceae > Betula > Betula pendula. Next base: position 74,423 of record FXXK01000097.1, on the reverse strand, counting down.
CATTGTTATGCGATTAGTGCTGCATTTTCAAAAGTGCATGATGAGTCGCATATTTCTATATTTGGTGAATGATGTCCCTTGATCTTGAGGGTATATTTTATGCATATGTCTATATTTTGGTGAATGATGTCCCTTGCTTGGATACAGGTACTTGCTGTGTCTGTGTACAATCATTATAAGAGGATATATTACGAGTCCCTTCAAAAGTGGTTAGTTTTATACCTTCAATCTATTTAACTTGTCTGAATCTACATCCTTTTATTTTTTATTTTTCTTCATATATACCTTCAATGTGCATCAGCTTATGGTTTCTATGCCACATGGGTTACAGTTAAATTCCTCACATGCATTCATGACATTGGTGTATACTATGCCTGGAATGAATTAAATGATTTATGCCACAGTTGCAACTATTGAATTGCTATGGAAGAGGGTATCACTCTCACTGTCATACTGAACTTTTAGAAATTGATTGCTTGATCTCCCGTTCTGGGAGTGCTGCATGAATACCTTTGGATTACAAGGCAAATAGTTAGTAAGTGCATGCAATCTTGTGTGCGCTTTTTGCTGGTCGCTCTAATTAACCATGGTTGTACTGTTAGGTTTAGGTCACTATATCACTATATCTAACATGTTACTACTATTTGGAAAGTTAGGCCAGCAGGAGAATCAAGTAACAAGAAAGCAGATGTAGTGGATGATGATAGAGTAGAACTTGAGAAAAGTAATATCCTTCTAATGGGGCCAACAGGATCAGGTAATTTAGTGCAATCCTTCAATTTAAGTGCTTTTCAGTTCATGTTGGTACTATACTTATTCTTCTTAAATGCTATTTCAAGGACAGGGAAGACATTACTTGCCAAAACCTTGGCTCGGTTTGTGAATGTTCCTTTCGTTATTGCAGATGCAACTACGCTGACTCAGGCAAGTTGATGACTCTTTGTTGTTTTGTAAATGCAAGTTGATGACTCTTTGTTGTTTTGTAAATGGGTATCATCGCCCCTCAATTTATTCTTTGTTGAGAATTTTGCAAATGCACAAATGCTATTTTGCTTTTGGGAAGACTGCATTTATGGTCAAGGAAATTTGGAAAAACTATATTTTTCCAACCCAAACTATCACATGGTTTGTGATGTTCCCCAACAATGTTTCAATTTAGGCGATTGCAACCCCCCCCCAACACACTCACACACACAATTTTTCCAACCCAAACTATTACCTGGTTTGGGAAATCTGTGCATGTGATTTGCACGTGGTAGTTGGGCCACTTTATGGTTGGAAAACATCCTGGGCCTTATTAAAATGCTCAGAATGCCATTATAGGGTTGCAACTGGTGTAAAATGACCAACTTGCTACCCTTCTCTTATTTTTGCTACAAGACAGCATCAACCCAAGCTGTGAATACCAATCACAGATTTTAGTTTGTAGCAAATTTATGCATGCACATGTAGTGATTTGCTTTCTTGGTTTGAAGTGTAGTTGCTGTCTGTTATATATAGTTGAGTAGAAATAGTAATGGGTCTTGATTTTGGTGTGGCCATGATCTCATGTTGTTATTTGCAGGCAGGATATGTCGGGGAAGATGTGGAGTCCATATTATACAAGCTCCTTATGGTAATTCTGACAAGCCTACTCTATTTATATGCAATTTAAATTTTGTAAAGTGCTAATATATTCTGAACATTCACAACTTCCCTTCAGAGGCATATGTGCATGTTATTCGCAAATTGCTATTTTCTACTTACCATCTTTATTATATGACGGATCTTTGCTACCCTCTTTTTCTCCTTCATCTTGAAGTGGATGATATTTTCAAGCCGAACATGTAAAATTGTATTGTCTTTTGGTTTTAGATTTCGATGAGAGTGGAAATTGAGTTTCATTTTTATGCCAGAGGCAGAGGTTTATAGTCAGAGAGAAGTACAGTTTTAGCAGTTTTCTGTAGGCAATCATGACAAGGCAACCAGGCATTGTAATATTTGGTTTGCAACTGAGATACATCCATACTTTAAAACTGGTTACTGCTTGACCACAGGTCATTAGTTTGTAGAGGTGGTTGTCATGCCTTATTCACTTGTATGAGTTATTTCCTTGTATAGTGTTTTCTGCATTGGACGTGTCAAACTGTTTGGTATTGGAAATACAAATCTTGAATCAATATCTTAAACTGTAGAACTCCAAGTGTATGGTTAAAATATGCTGAGTCTTATCTCAGTTCTTACCAATATATATGTTTCACTCTCTGCCATATTCAAATTTTCCAGCCTTCATTTTGTACCTCAGCTTCTACGTCGTTATAGTGCCCTTGTATTAAGCAAACCAATATTCTGACTATGTCATCTTCGACAATCACTTCTGCCTCTCTTTTTCTCTCTCTTGCGCGGGCAGACATTGCTGCAGAACTCTATGCTCTTATGTTAAGAGGGGAAAAATATGGGTGCTGCAATAGAAACCTTTTTTTTTTTTTGATAAGTAGGTGCTGCAATAGAAACTTATTCATTAATAGAGTTGTTTTTCTGACTTATAGTATTGTTCTGAGGAATTTTGCACTTCATATCGATTTCATCAATTAGAAGTATGTAAGAAATGTCTTCTGTTTCCCTTAAATATAAGCATGAGCTTTTGTTTCCCTTAATATGCACTTCTAGGCATATGGTGGATTAATGATTATAGGTTTTTTACTTGTGCATTTATATTTCAGGTTGCTGACTATAATGTGACAGCTGCCCAGCAGGGCATTGTTTACATTGATGAAGTTGACAAAATTACCAAAAAGGTTCCCCTTACTTTTTTTTAACTTAATTCTCTCTCTTCTTTGTATTTTTGAAAATAACTTCTTTTGTCCTTTTTTAAAGCTTTCTACGTCTTCCACTTTTCTACTTTGCAGGCTGAGAGCCTTAACATTAGTAGAGATGTGTCTGGGGAGGGTGTTCAGCAGGCATTACTAAAGATGCTGGAAGGAACAGTAAGTGCACTTTTTATGTAAATTGGCGATGCAAGTTAATTAATGGCCCCTCGTAAGCTACCTGTTGGACATGATGGAGATGATGTGTTACTGTTTAGGCAACCTCAGAACCCTTTATAGAATGTTATAACTCTTGGTCATGGATGAACACATTAGCTACAAGAATTATCTGAACTTTTATTTAGCAGAGCGGATATTTACTTCTTTACAGTCTGAACTATGGGCTTCCATCTGTTCTAGGTTGTCAATGTTCCTGAGAAGGGAGCTCGAAAGCACCCTAGAGGTGAAAACATACAGGTACATGCACTGTGGTATTTTTTTCGCAGATCAGGAAAAAAAAAAAGTCAGCTTTTAATTATATGTGCTGTTATTGTATCTTCACAGATTGACACAAAGGACATTCTTTTCATATGTGGAGGTGCCTTTATTGACTTGGAGAAAACAATCTCAGAAAGGTTGGCTCATATAGAGATAAATTTTTGTGGTATTAGTTGTGTAACTTCCTTTTTTAAAAAAAAAAAAAAATTACTTGGAAGTGTTTTTCTTCCATTCCAGGCGCCAAGATTCTTCTATTGGGTTTGGTGCTCCTGTACGTGCCAACATGAGGGCTGGTGGTGTTACAGATGCTTCTGTTGCATCATCTTTATTGGAGACTGTAAGTGCACACACGTCTTCAATTAACAAGTAACAGCTTATGGCCTTCTTTTTATTAATTAAAATTTTTCTTAAATAAGGAACCCTAGTTCACATAACTAATATTTTGCAGCAGTTTTGATATTTGCATTCTAATGCAAATGTTCTTGTTGGCAGGTTGAAAGTAGTGACCTCATTTCATACGGTTTAATACCTGAATTTGTTGGACGGTTTCCCATTCTCGTCAGTTTGTCGGCTCTAACTGAAAACCAACTCGTGCAGGTGATACGTTGTATCTTGTTTGTCTTGTTCTGAATAGAATTTTGTGTATGACAATGGCATTTACACAACTATTCTTATTTTTGTGCCCGTCTTTTATGGTATGTTAAAGAGGATTATGGATCAAGTAGAAATATTGACGAGAGATTGCTTGACAAACTCTCTAAGCAAACAATTGTTTTATAGGTGTCTTCATGAATTAAATTTTGACGCATTTGGCCATATTTTTTTTAAGATTTCTTCTCGTTGTTTTTATTGGGTTGTATGTGGTGGGAAATTATTTGTTTCATGTCATTGGTCCTTTTTAATTGTACTTCTGACAAATGCCAGCATTGTAACCTTTTCAAAGTTTTGTATTTAGCTCAAATATCGACATTATTAATCCAACTAATGGCAATAACGTTTTTTAGGTCCTTTCAGAGCCAAAAAATGCCCTTGGGAAACAATACAAAAAGATGTTCCAGATGAATGGCGTAAGTTTTTCTTCTGAGGCCACTCTTTCTTCTTATAGATCGTTTCAAACTCTAGCCATTCCATTAAAATGTTGATTTCTTGCATGTTCAATACTATCTTGGTTTTCCATGTTAAGCTTGCAGAATCTATTGCTCATTCTGTTTTCACAAATGTTATAGGTTTACATGGTCGCAGATGTTATGATATAGCGCTATATTGATATGAATTATACTCTTCTCAGGTCAAGCTGCATTTAACAGAAAATGCCTTGAGATTAATTGCTAGAAAAGCAATATCTAAGAACACGGGGGCTCGGGGCTTACGAGCATTATTGGAGAATATATTGATGGATGCTATGTATGAGGTATGGAAAATTTCTCCGAGTTTTTCTTACCTTTATAGCAATGCGTCATATTGCTCCATAAAACATTTGGAATTATCACTTTCAGACGATGCACCTTTTAGTTATCGAATCTTTTGCAGATTCCAGATGTTAGAACAGGTGATGATATGATAGATGCAGTGGTAGTTGATGAAGAGGCTGTTGGATCCGAGGGACGCGGGCTCGGAGCTAAGATCCTCCATGGCAAGGGTGCATTGGATCGTTATCTTTCACAACAAAAAGTGAAGGATTTAAAGGTGCGTAACAACAGGGCAGGATGCATCTTTAGCCTTAAGATATGACATTATTCATAAACTTTCAGTGTCTAATGTTTTGAAGTGGTGTTACAGACCACTGTGGAGCGGGCCGAGGGAGAACCTGAGGTGGAAATAGAAGCTCGGATTGTTGCCAGCATGTAATAACCTCTGGTGAAATTTATTTGTACTCTCATCCTTTGTACATAATAACTTAGACATTTATTTAATAAATATATAATTGAATAAATACATAATTTGCAATTGTACTACATAACACAATGCTCCAATGATCTGCAGTGCTTGTTCTAATAGTGCGGGATCTGATAAAATATATAATTTACCTCCATCAATGTAAACAGAAACTTTTCTTTTCCCTGATTTTTTTAGGGTTTCTGAAATATGAACAGAAATTTCAGATCTATCATTTTGCAGTTGCTTGTCCTATTTGATAGGTGAAAACGTTGGCTTATGCATATAGAATATTATAATTTATACATATTCCAAGGATTCTACGGAATTTATTTACTTTTTTCTTTTCCTTTGTCCTTTTTTTTGTCTTTTTTCCATTAGGTGAATCTTTTGTATTCTTTCCGTGTAATTGGTTGCGCATCTGAACTTTTTAATGAATTTTTTCAATTAATTATTAAAAAAAATCCCAAATTGTGGATTGGACTGAATGTTCGCATATTATTAATGCATTTTACACCTAAATCGTGGATTAAAAGTTAAGGTTCCATAGAGCAATTATTCATGCATAGCCATAGTGACGACTACTAGACACTAAAATTGTGTTCTATTTACTCTTAAAAAAAAAAAAATATATTCTCTAAACTGAGTTGGATAAATCATATAATTTTTTAATTAGTATGTGAGAAGCACATAATTTTTTTAATTTAACTTTATAAAAAAGTAAGTGTTTTTCACATGCATAAGAAACACATAATAATTTTATAGATTAGATTTGAAAAAATTATTTGGACTCAATTTAAAAGAAATTTTTGTCCTTTCCTTTATAAGTTGATATAATTTGCATCATTTATCTACGTGGCAGGTTAGTGAGGTTTTCAAATATAGTGAGTTTAGTGAAAGCAAAGAATTTAGATTTGAACTCTCACCTATCGAAATAGAGCTCTCTTTTAACTTCATGTTCAATCAAAGGGCAATACACAATGAGGACTAATTGTGATTTCTTCCTAGTGAATCATGAGGGGGAGTGATCCACATTTTTTTTTTCTTTTTATGGTTTCTCATCTGTCAAAGTTTTCTTTCCAATTGGATTTGAGGAAATTTTTTCAGTTCAGTTTCTTACTCCCACCTACGTTTTTAATAGGATTAACAAAACATGTAATTTTTACATACATTTTTAAAATATATATAAGAATAACTTGTTTTAAGTATAAATGTCAACATAATTATGCTTTTTTTAAGTTAAACCTTATCTTTACAAACTGAAATTGCATACACGCTAAAAGACAAACTGGATAGAGATTCACAATAATTAACTAAATTTTGGCAATTAATATGAGAGAATTTATGTAAGATCTAGCTATCTAAATAAATTTTAGACTATTCAAATAATTACATCTCACATGAGCTCTCTCAAAAAAACTGTCCAATATAGGCAAAGTGTGCTTAAGGAAAATTTGTGAATAGAACCAATAACTTTCATCATTTGTGCCATTAACAATTGTACTTGAATGTTCCATGCACAGCCAACAAAAAGATAATATAAAAACAATGTTACACGAACAAGTTTATATCTTTATACAAAAAAATAAAAAAATAAAACGTAGTCATGAAAAGTTTTATTTGTGAAGAGAAAAGGGTAGATATGAAAATTGTTATTTAATCTGTGCAATTCCATCTACAATGAAGAAAGCGATCTGGCATCATTCATTGCTCTGGTTGTGCTTGTACTAGCTATTTATCAGACATACCCTCCATAATTATTGCCATCTGTAACCATTTTCTTTCTAATATTCTCCTTTTTTTTCTTTTTTCTTTTCTTTTCTTTTCCTTTTTTTTTTTTCTTCCTGGGCTTCTCTTTCTTATTTACTCCTGTTAACGGGCATAGACAAATATAGATGATCTATCATAGACACCATGGTTTTCAAACTGCCTACCAGACCAAAAAAAAAAAACTTCCAAAACCTATTAACAAACAGAGTAAAAAATCTTGGATTTTTTTTTTTTTAATATTATATGCTAAATTTCATAAACAGATGGCTTATAATATCCGAAGTGATTTTTTGTTAATTTTGTTACTCACAATCTTGACTCTTTGTCAAATAATCGTAACCTTAATTCATAAATGTGTTGGAGCACTAAACAACGAATTTAGAAGTTGGTATTTGGTCAGCGTCTATTTACCACAACCAGGACCAGGCTAACATTTCTTTTTTTGTCTTTTTAATTCGAATGAATATCAAAATTCAATTTTTTAGTATGTTTTGAGAATCTAGTTTACCTAAGTGGGACTTTATTCCTTTTTGTTTTATGCTATAAAATGATTCTCATTTCATTTATTTTTTAAAAAAATAAAATGGCACAAAGTGTAGTGTTTGATAAAAATAATAATTTAAAAAAAATAAAAAAAATTAATGTTCCGCACAATAGGCAAAAATATACTAATTAAGAATGTATCCAGTGATACTTTTTAAAACCGCTAAACCAAACAGACAAAGATATGTTTTCTGGATAATATGTTTTCTGTTGTTGTCCTAATTATTTCTGAAAGCCTTACACAATCCAGAAAAGAAAAACAGAAATATAATAGGAATTTAGCAACCATGGGAATATATCCAACTTCCCTCAAATTTCTGTCTCACTGAGGAGAGGAAAAAAAACTAGAATGAGAATTTTTTCATTTAAAAAAATATATATAAAAAAGAGGCAACAAAGAAAGAAAAGAACCACTTCAATGTGACTCATTCAAAAAAAAAAAAAAAAAAAAAAAAGAACCTCTTCTTTGTGAGGGAGAGAGACAGAGAGGGGGGATTGTTTTGGTTCTTCAGAATCCATCCATCTCCTCCCCATTCTTCGCGTTCTCTCTCTCTCTCTCTCTTTCCCTTCTTCTTCTTCTAAATTTCATTAATCTTCTTAAAGAGTTCTTAAAGAGAAGGTAAACCGAGGGAAGAGGAGCCCGTGATTTCCATTTCTCTCTTTTTTTGGGGGATTTTGAGTCTGATTTTGGGTTATCTGTAGTGGGTGTTTCTGGGTTTGTGGGTTTGGTGGGTGAGAATGGACATGGACAACATAGAGTGCGTTTCAGTCTCGGATTTGGACGAGGATGAGATCCACCACCACCACCAACAACAGCAACAGCAACAGCATCATGGTATTCATCCACATCCTCACCACCACTCCGAGTTCTCGTCCTCCAAGCCTCGCAATGGCAACAACGTTAATGGGGTTAACATTGTGGGTCCCACGGGGATCGCACCGGCCACCAGCGTCCACGAGTTGCTGGAATGCCCCGTCTGCACCAATTCCATGTATCCACCAATCCATCAGGTCTCTTGTCTTCTCTATTTGCTTGTTTTTTCTTTAGAAAATGACATGTTTATAATTGTTTTGGAGTTTTATGCGGTTTTGCATGTGTTTTGTGCATATGGGTTTCTGTTTTGCTTGTTGGAAAACTGTTTGCTGGGATATGCTTGCGGGATTTGATGGGGATCTGGGGTGGGATCGAGTGAATTTGGAGAACTGGGTTTGAAAGAAATTAATTGGCATATTTCAGATTTAGCTTGTTTTGGGGATAGTTTTGGAGATTGATTATTGGGGAATGGGTTTGGGTAGACTTGTGGACCTGAGTTTTGAAGGATTTGTTGGATATAGAATTGTTGATCGATTGGATTTTGGATAGTTGTTGGGTTTTAATTTTCTGGGCACCAGTTACATTGTGAAGTATGGCTTGTTTTTCTCCAATACTAATTTCTTCTAAGCAGTAATGCTGATAAATTTGAGTGTTTCTATGTGCCTGGGCAATGGTTAATGTATTTTTTATTTTGATATCTTCTTCGTTCTTTTTTTTTTTCAGAACTTTTCACTATATAATTTGCTTTGGCTGGTTGGATGGAACTATTGGATTTTGTATCTCTTCTTCTTCTTTTTTCCCCTTTCCCTTGATTTCTAACTATGTTAATTCCATTATCAAAAGCAGATCATTTTTTTCCTCAAAGTTGTCTCTTATAAAATTGCTCATGATTTTGTTTGGAATGTTCCTTAAAGCAGATCATTTCTGTGACTTCTATGATTCAATGTGTGCCTGAAAAAAAAAAGGACACAAAATAAAATGTAGATTTCTGAGAGATTTATTGCTTGTTGGTCTTAGAGGGAGCTCCTCTTTTAAAAGTAACAAATTACCTTTTATGCAGTGCCACAATGGACACACACTGTGTTCTACCTGTAAAACAAGGGTACACAACCGATGCCCTACTTGTAGACAAGAGCTTGGAGATATTAGGTGTTTAGCCTTGGAGAAGGTGGCTGAGTCGCTTGAACTACCCTGCAAGTATTACTCCTTGGGATGCCCAGAAATATTTCCATACTACAGCAAGCTTAAGCATGAGTCAATATGTAATTTCAGACCGTATAATTGTCCATATGCCGGATCAGAGTGCTCTGTTGTTGGGGATATCCCTTTCCTAGTTGCCCATCTGAGAGATGATCACAAGGTGGACATGCACACAGGATGCACATTCAATCATCGCTATGTGAAGTCCAATCCCCGAGAAGTAGAGAATGCCACTTGGATGCTCACGGTAAGTGTGATAATTGCATTTAGCTTTGGTTGGATTTTACATAATGAGCAATATGTGATGTGCCTCCGTAATTGTATTTCAATGATGGCTTGAGCCAAATTTTTTTATCTTTACAGATTGCGACGGACCTATATTCCATACTATAAAGGCGCTCATTGATGTGGCTATGTGATCTAATCAGATATTTACACACACACACAAATTCACATATGCATTTCTGCATGGCCTCAGAACATCCTCAATTAGTGCAAAAGTGATGGTAATGTATAAGGGTAAAATTGAGACATTTCTAGAACTTGAAGAACTAATTGAAACAATTAATAATGGTTCAGGGATGAAATTAGAATCTAGCACATATTTTAGGACCACGACTATATTGTGATCAAAGGAAATTAATGGTTTTTTTGGCGGTTTCTTTTTAGACCATTTATGGAATTATATACTGTATGATATTATCTTTTTGGTAATAATTACATTATCCTAAATGGTAAGTTTGTAGTACTTTCTAATTACTGGATAGATTTGGCTGTCATATGGTTTTCACTCACGACTGCATCAGTGTTGTGGCTGATTCTAACAGTCTTTTGGCCGGTTCAATTCTTTTTTGACCGATTTGGTGGTTTTACGGCCAGTTTCGTGGTGTTTTCGGCTGGTTCTTGTTTTTTAGCCTACAAATGAGTGACTTTGTGTAAATAAAAGTTCATTTGTTTCAAGCTAGGAATACATGACATATTCTTCTTTTTCTCCTTAAAAGGGGATTCTCTTATATACTTGTATTAGGGTTGTGTCCCTGTGCACTTCGATAATGAGATTGAATTATTTATTAAAAATAAATAAATGATATATAAGCTTTAGCTTAAGGAGGAGTGTTAGAAAGAAACGGACAAGTGTCCTATTGTAGAAGGTGGTGAGGTGTCTTTATGAGTTGTCTGTCCATATAAGGTGTCCCAATGAATTGTCCTATGGTGAGGTGTTCATATTCCAAAATATTGTATTTGTTCAATAGGTATCAATGGATTGTGAGGGTCAAAAGATAGATCATGAACCTCTCTCTCTTGTTAAATATATTAATCTTAACATGTCACTGGACAACGGTAGCACAGCCCACTAACAGGTTGCTTTGTTTTGATAGAGAATTCTTTATAACTAGATTTTAAAACAAACTGAGCAATACTCATCTACAAGGGTTGCGCCCCTTGGTGCTTTTTAATTGAAGTTATTTTACTTCAAAAAAAAAAAAGGCTGTTTGAATGCGCTTCTAATACTGGCTTGGCTGCTCCTTTTTTGTCAGGTCTTTCATTGTTTTGGTCAATACTTCTGCCTTCACTTTGAAGCCTTCCAGCTCGGCATGGCCCCTGTTTACATGGCATTCCTCCGTTTCATGGGTGATGAGAATGAGGCTCGGAACTATAGTTATAGCCTTGAGGTTGGGGCAAATGGCAGGAAACTCATATGGGAGGGTACCCCGCGAAGTATCAGAGATAGTCACCGGAAGGTCAGGGACAGCCATGATGGTCTCATTATTCAACGGAACATGGCTCTCTTCTTCTCGGGCGGGGATAGAAAGGAGCTGAAGCTGAGAGTTACTGGGAGGATATGGAAGGAACAACAAAATCCAGATGCTGGAGTGTGCATACCGAACCTCTGTAGCTGAGAAAGATGTTTTTGAAAGCATCTTGAATGTTTATCTTTGGGACGTGTGTGTGTTGTAACTGATTCGATTTTTCTGGTATGTTGTAATGGATGAAAGTTTTTTGAGGACTTGTGGAAGTATCAGCTTCTTGCAATTGTATAATAAGCAACCTCTTCCTCCTTCACCACCTGCTTGATAACATCACTAACTGCCTTCTGAATCTAAGAGAAAGATTACAAGTTGTAGCTGTGCCTTGTGATGGATACCAGACACAAGTGCGTTTATATGATGCCATAGAGCACACTTTACTAATTGTAAGAATGATAGCCTGAAGGACCAATAATCTAGGCAATTAAGCAAACATGAGATATGGAGCATTTGTTGAATGTTGAAAAGAACATGTCTTATGTATGTCTAACAAATAATAAGCCTGCTGGTGATTGATGCTATATGATCATGTTATTCCGGCTGTGAATATGCTTCATTTTCAATTAGGTCATCTGAGTCGAGTTGAGAATAAAACTGGACTGAAAAAATTTGGCCATTTTCATTTGTCTTTTAGGTACTCAGCATATACATTTCCAAAAGTAAAGGATGTTAGGAAAGGTACAAAATAAGTTAGGATTTTCTCGTCACTTCATTAATGCAGAAGTCGGACACATATGAAATGGGGAAACTCTGACCAAAGTCACCACAAATTTGCAAATCACGACCATGAGTACATGAACAAGGATACCGCAAAAGAATAGAATGTTGAGACTGATGACTAAAGGTTGTGTCAAGCAGCCGCAATGGAACAGAAAAGTCAGACGGCGGTGCCAACCAGTATCATTAGCATGAAGTGGTGGAAGCACCCCAAGGTTTATCAAATGTAATGACTGCTGCTTAGGCTAACCCTGCCACTTTAAGCACCATGTATCTTGCACTTGCAGCATCTTGATAACACTGACTCCACGTCCAACTACCAGAATATATACATTATATCTATCTGGTTGCTGTTATTTATTATCCACTGGTATGTTATATGCCTCACCATGCAATGTAGATATAATCATGTCATTTGGAGTGGCAAGATGACCATCTCTACTAGTTCTCATCTTTGATTGCCATCTCGATGCAACTACTGCTCTATTCCAATCTATACACTTAATGGTAATGTCAACAATAAAATGGGTTCTAATGCTTGTATTTGCAGTCCTATGTAAACAAAAACAACGGGGTTTAACCGCGTGCTTTGAAGTGTCAGATACCCGGTTTTGTTACATTGGTTCACCTTGCTTTTTCGGTTTGATTCAACATATATAGCATCTGCAGTGGATTCTAATGGGAACTCCTCTGGGTTCCCATTAGAATATTCAACAACAAAATTCCGAGTTTCTCTCTCTGGGTTCAAGGACAGATTTAAAAAAAGAGGACCTCTTATCATAACTGTAGTACTCGGCTTCAACAATTGAGTTTGATACACGCTATGATACAGAGTCAAAGGAGGTGTCAATTTCAAAAATCTTCAAAACCATAAATCCACCAACACTAAGAGGAAATAAACTAATGAAGTAAATAATCCATCATCATTTCCAACAATATTAATTATATATAAATTGACTCAAGTAGCAGATGACATTAGGTTCGTATTTCAAGTGTTTCAATGAAGAAAGGGAACACAAAAGATGACAATTTCCCCCATCAAGTCATCGCCAATGAATTTGCACATTCAAGCTGTTACCGGCTCAATTTGCACCATCACTTTTTGCCTCTATACCATCTGAACCCACACCTTCAGTAAATTCCCCAACGGCATCCACAGGAGCAGTTTCACCAGAGCTCCCTTCTTGACCAGCTTGCCCTTCTTCATTCACAAAAGTAGCCTCAACAACATTTCCATTGGCCTCAGCAGACTCTGCCTCAGTTTGCTTGGTCTCTGCAGACTCTGTGTCACTGTCCTTCTTTCCAAACAACTTGGACGGAAGTAAAGAAGAAATGGCAGCTCTTGCACTTCTTTTGGCTGCTTCTGCTACTTCAGCCTCCTTAGCCTTAGCTTCAGCCTTCTGCCTTTCCTTTTCCTCCATAAGCTTTCCCAATTCCTCCTCCCTCCCTTCCTTCCTCAACTCCCCTTTCACAAAGTCCTGCAACTCCTCATTAAACTCAACCCCATCATCATCCAACATTGTATCAACCACATTGAGCACCTCATCCAACTTTCCAACCTCACTCAATGCCTTCATTATAAACTCATAGCTCCCGACATCCATCTTCAGTTTCTTCACCATCAGATCAAAAAATGACTTTGCATCATCAACCTTCCCCACCTTAACCAACCCATCAACCAACCTATTATAAACCGCCAAGTTTGGCCTCAGCCTGGACTCAACCATCTTCCTAAAATACCCAGCTGCATCATCAGCCCTATCCTCCTTAAAACAAGTATCCATCAACAACCCATACGTAAACTCATCTGAATTCACCCCTTTCTCACCCATCTCCCTACACATCTCCTCGGCATCACCCAACATTCCGTTATTACACAACTGTTCGATCAAATTATTGAAGGACAAAGTATCCGGACTACACCTATACTCCCCCATCTTCCTAAAAACCTCAATGGCGTCCTTAAACCTCCCTTGTGCGCAATACCCATCAACCATCACATTAAAACTCCCCAAATTCACTGCCAACCGCCTTGGCAGGCTATGCTCCTGAATCATCCTATCAAACAACCTCAAGGCCTCGTCGAACTTCCCATTTTTGCTCAAAGCATCCAACACCGAATTATAGGCGACAGCACTCATCTTCACCCTCGAACCCACCCCGACCACCTCCTCATAACACTCCATGGCCTCCTTCTCCATTCCCCTCATGAAATACCCCTTCATCAACCCACCGTACACCACCCCATCCTCCACAAACCCTCCCACTTTCTCCTTCAACTCCTCAAAAAGCCCAAAAACCCCATCTGAATCCCCACTCCTCACACACCCATTCATCAAATAATGGTACATAATGGGGTCTGCGGCAAACCCTTTGACCCCAAAAACCTCCTCTTTCAATTCCATGGCTTTGGCAAGCTTTCCATTATCCACCAATCCTTTGATGAGAATCCGATAAGTCGTCGGAGAGGGGTTGATGGGTGCGTCGTTGATGAACTGGCGGTAGTGTTCCAAAGCGGTGTCGGGTTTTCGACAATCGAGATAGGTCTGGAAAACGAGATTGTAGGTGATGATATTGGGGGCAATACCAGCCTGAGTGATGAAACGGTGGAGGGAGAGGAGGTCGGCGTACTTGGACTGGCGAAGGAGGGCGTTGAGGACGGAGTTGACGGTGAAGATGGTGGGGCGGCAATTGGAGTAGACGGAGTGTCGCGTGAAGAGCGAGGCCTCGTCGAGGTCGTTCTCGCGGACCAGCTTGAGAATGCGGTTGTGGAGAGTGAGGCGGTTGCCGGAGAGGGCCGAGACGGGCTCGGGGAGTTTTGGGGAGTTGGGGTTTTGCGGGATTTGAGAATTTTGGGGTTTGGGGGGTTGCTGTTGTTGGGTGCGGTTGAGGGAGGAGAGAGGGGGTTCGATGCGCAGGCGGCGCTTGCGGCGGCGGCGTTCGGCGGCGGCTTCTTCCGGGGAGGAGAAGGAGAGGGAGCGGCTGAAGGAGATGAAGGAGGCGGCTGCTGGTGGTGGGTGGTGGTGCGGCTTGGCTAAGGTTTTGAGGTGGGTGAGGAAGGTGGGTTTGGAGAGCGCCATTTTCTGTGTGGGTTTTGGAGTGTGTGAGTTCAGAGAGAGCAATAGAGAGATGAGGGTTTTGGAAGGAAGAGGGTTTACGGTAGAAAGAGCCAGAGAGGTTTTCAAGTTAGTAATCCGGTGTAAATCATGTCACACTTTATCATGATGTGTCATTCCGTTATTGGCTTCTACAGTCCAAAAGTCTTACCATACATCCTCCCCACATTTTAGAATGACCGTTAGATTTGTGGGACTAGATAACAAAAATTTGTAACTCCCACATATTCGATAGTAATTTTAAAAGAGAAGTGCTACAACATCTACTAAAAATCCTTCTAGAGGATCAACTAATATTTTTTTAATTTTTTAAATCAAGTGGGGCCCATCTCTTCATTTGAAGAAGTGGACCCCATTTGATTAAAAAAAAAATACTAGTTAATCCCTAGAAGGATTTCTAGTAGATGTTTAAGCATTTTTCATTCTTAAAAAGTGAGAAAATGAAAAAATAACTGTGAGTGGAAAGAAATTATTTCTCTTTTTATTTTTAGGAAAATTTGAAGGCATTTATTTTAATTTTTTTCCCATCATTTTAAATTTTAGTATCATTATTAGATCTATGAATTTATGTGAGTCTCATGTATAAGACCCACAAATTTAACAATAATGATAATATTTGAAAAGATAAAAAAAAGAATTGGAATACATGCCCTAACATTTTCCTTATTTTTAAATTGTTTAAGTAAATCATTTCTAGAGAAAAATAAAAATAAAAGAGAGAAGTAAGGGATCCTTCCCAGATCCCACTACAAAAGGGGGTGGATGGTAAGGAAGAGGCCCAAAGAAAGAGCCGTGATATACAACAACCCAGGCTGAATGAACAGTAATTTAGTCTAGACTGAATGAGATTAAAAAAAAAATTATTTTTTTAATAAATAGGATCCACAAAAATACTGTTTATATGTCTGGGCTGAATGACTGTTCATTCAGCCCAGGCTTATGTATATATTTACCCCCAAAGAAAGAGCCAAAGAAAATGTAATCAGAAAATTTTTTTATTGCGGCCTAAAGTATTTTATTATGGCTCTAGAAACTGACACTTCTGTTAATTTTGCGAGCTTTCACGAAGAGGAAGCCGGGATGGAGGTAAGAATCTCTAAGATAGGTGATGTTTGGATGTTGGAGGACGAGAGCCACTGTTATGGAATCGCCTTCTAGGGTGAAGTGCTTGAGCCCAAGGGAAACTACCAGTTGAGCAGCCGAAAGGGCAGCCAAAGCTTCCGTTAAAGATCGGGTCGCAAGGAGGACTGATAAGAGAGACGGCCTTGATGATACGCCCTTCAGAATTTTGGTAAACTGCAGCTTAAGCAAAAAAAAGAATCTCTAATTGCAGTATCGAAGTTAATCTTGAAATGGGTAGATGGAGGAGGCTGTCATTTTTTCTAAAGGAGGGGGCGGTTTTGATTTATTTGAAATAGAGGTGAAAATTGTTGGATGGGCCTGAGTGCTATAGAAAGAACTACAACACGTGTCATAGTTTTTTACCGACCATGACAGTACGAAAAAGGATATACCATAAATGTTAAATGATAAACAGTAAGGCCCGAAAGAGCAGGTGCATGCCGTACAAAGAACTGAAGCCCAATGGAATGCTACACCTAATCCTTTTTGGAAAATAAAGGATTAGGTTTAGGAGTAGTATATTCCATTGGGCTTCTCAGCCCAAATCATATTCAGCTCTCTTATCCTACTCCTACTCCATAGTCCAGCCCAACTTGAGGAGAAACCAACCCAAACTAGACCCAGTTTTCTTGTCTTATCACAACCAAGTAGCAACCACTATTTGATTCACAATACTTCATTTACGTTCGGCTTAGCTAAATTTCAGTTAAAAGCATAACTTTTTTTTTTTTTAATTACTCAATTTTTTAAAATACTTTACATCTCATTATCCATTTTAGCTATCAATTTTTACTATTCTATTTTATTTTAATTTTTTTTATCAACTCTCACTATTTTCAAAGAAAAAAGATAATCAAATTGATCTTTTTATTAGTTTATTTTTATGCATTGCTGAGCTGGAAGTGAAAATATCCGACTAGCAATGCATGCCACCCTTAAAATATTAGTTTATTTTATTTGTCTACGAGCAATGGATATGTGCTAATGTTTAGCAGCTTCCGAAGAAAAATGAAAGGACCAAAAAGAAAACATTTTTTTCAGAATGTTATGAAGAAAAACTGGTGTAATTTAATTGTTAGATTCATCAAATCAAGTAAGTTGATGGTTTATATTAAAATATTAATTAATAATGAAATTCGACAATGATTTTATATAGTATCAAAGCAGTGATCCTTAACCTTAACTACATATTTTATTTTTTATTTTAATTTAATATTTTATATGTTAGATCTCATTTATTTATTTAGAAAAGTTAGACCACTAAAAATATTGAAATATTAATTTAAAATAATTAAATTTATATTTTAAAATGAGCTGGCGAATCGTCTCATGGCAACTCCAAAGTGCATTTGCTTGCCAATTATTTACTGCATTACAAAAAGTAAAATTCTTTGAAATGTTTTTAGATTTCAGTAAAGAATCCATTATCCATGGTCTTGGCCCTGAGTCCTGACGTACACTATCCTTATTTGATCACTTATTATTATTTTTTTTTTTCGGACATAGTTTCCTTCAAATTAGGTCGATGGAGTTCTTTCAATTTACTTTATAAAAATGTCATATAATTTTTGAGCATATAAAAAATACATATTTTTTAAGGATAGTTTTTCTCCAAATTTTGAGTTGGATGAAGTTTTTTCAATTTGGTCTATAAAATTGTAATGTATATTTTAAGCATATGTTTCACATGTTATTAAAAAAAATATCTATGTATTACTCGCTTGTGTGTGGCCTTCATGTGTTTTTTAGCAAACGCTCTTTACTGCAATTGTTTTAGTTCTAGATCTGAGCTTCTCCCTAACCCGATATGATTTGGCTTCAGACTTACTGTCCTAAAAGAAAACCATGCTTCCGTTGTGTTTTTTCTTTTTAGTCTCTTCAGTTCACTTGAAAATTGATCAATAACTTACTTTTTTTTTTTCTAAGCTGATCAATAACTTACTTACATGAGGTTCTCTTACTCCAAATGATTTTATCCATTATATTAGACTGCATCTTTCTCTGATTGCAAACAAATGGTTTTAATTGGCTGTCTAATTTGAGTTTTTGGTTGACTTACTTGTATAATTGTATTTGCTGTTAATGAACTACAAATAACAAAAAAAAAAAAGAGGGGAGGGGGTTGAAGTCAAGTTCTGACCTCATATTTAATAATTTACTTGGAAGGTCTTGATTATATATTATTTATTTTTCTCAAATTCCCTGGGATTGTTTTTGTTGTCGCGTGTACTCAAACCTATATTGTATCGATCAAACCCCTTATCAGGAAAATTTGAACTTGTCCTTATAAGGAATCCAGGAGGCATTGAGGCATTGATCCTCGTGTCCATGAGTAGGAGATTTTGTTGAATTCATAGATTTTCTCAACTCAAAAGTCAATAAATTTAAGTCTTAATTAAGCATGACATGATGTATGCCATTTGCACGAGAAGCAGATGGTTTTATAAAATTACAAAAAAAAAATAATAATAATAATTTATATTTAACCCTTAAATTTTTATTTAATTTGAATTTCGTTATTATGTTTATAATTTTAAAAATATGATTGTTCGGTTTTGTCTTTATTTTAAATAGGTTCTTCTATCATTTTTTCATTAAAATAAATTCTTTGTCACATGTCACATATGTCTCAATTGACATGTTAGCATTCATATCAACATTTAATATCAATCTCATATCATTAAGTCCCAAATTATTCATAAAAATAAAAAAAAGACCCAATACCAAAAACAAAAATCATATTATTTGTTATCTTAATATTCTAGATTTGTAGTATTAGAGAAAAAATCATTAACTTTGATGATAAGATAGGCCCAGATGTATCAAATGAGGCATACATAACACATAGAAAATCGTTCACTTTGATCATAAAGTAATAGATTGACCAATTTAAATGACCTTATTATTAAAATTGAAAACTTAAGAACTAAATTCAAATCAAATGAAAACTTAAGGATTAAATATAAATTTTTCTTTAAAAAAAAAAAAATAAAAAAAAAATAAAAAAACCACACAAAACATTCATAAATGAACTTAAACAATACTTTCAATAATTACAATATTATAAACACTTATATAGGGATATTCTCTATATAAATCACTTTTTCTTCAAGAAGAAATAATAAATTTTGCAAGTTTATCAATAGTTTTGTTTGCCTTTCGTGTTACGACACTCATTGTTGAAACGAATGTAGAACGATATGGGTATCATCAGATAATCTGAGCCATATCAATATTAATTTTTGTAAACTTTTTTGAGATGTCATTACCACATGTAGTATGTCACCTTTCAACTACACATTTTATGACCGCAAAAGAAGCATATGCGTATTCATAAGTAAAACCATGCTACCTAAATACATTTGACTTTTATAAAAATCAAGTAATTTTATTTATTTTTTTATAAGTAAAAATCAAGTAAAATTGAAAGCCTTTTAATTGTTTGTTATTATTGTCACACCACAAGTCTACAACGATGACGACAGTCATGACACAATATCGATTGTCTTTTGTGAATTCTGATCAGTATTAAACCGAAAGTATATTAGTAAGTTGGTAAGTTCTCAAATTTAAGACCTCTTGTGATTTACGATTGCAACATATACTACAACACTTTACAGTTGGTGTTTACAGTAGTTCATTCTATTGACATTATTCAAGGTAATTCTTTTTTTTTTTTTACAGCCCTAATACAAATAATATAAATCTCAAATAAATTTACTATTAAAAATCGACTTGCAAAAAAATGTATCAAAAAATTTATATTCCCATAATAAATTATAATTAAAACATGTTAAAACAATTAGGATAATAACCGATAGATACTTGCGGTTTTTATGACGTGAGATGAGATTTGAGTAGCTCATTTCAGATAGAGAGACCACAATTCTTATTTAAA
>FXXK01000097.1:40558-51137 GCA_900184695.1 Betula pendula | reverse complement strand
GGAAAATTTGAAGTTGTCCTTATTACATGAAACAGAAAGAATTAATTATTAAATGCGAGTGGAAGGGTAAAAGAAAGTGACTTTAATAAGAAATCCACGAGGATACGAGTCACACAGGCCTGGATTAAAACCTTTTGTTGTTATTATTATTAATCCAATATGACGATCATTTTTTCATCCTTTTTTTTTTTTTAATTAATGCAAGTTGCTGTCACTTAATTTAGTCGAATCTACCCATAATGAGTAATGACAACAAAAATAGGAAAAGAACCACTGGCCTTTTTCTTTTTACTTTTTAACGATGTTTCTCTTTATCGGAATGCTGGCATTCAAAAGTAATGATATTTATAAGTTTAAATTGATTGAACAGTTGGTGGCTGCTGCCATTCTTTGGGACTCTTCACGATACCCCTTTGTCATTTAAAACTGCCTAGTGCGGCCCCTAGAGAGGCCCGGCTTGTTATTAGTCTCTTTGAGATTAGTAATGAAACCATTACCTACTGTTTGTATGTAGCCGTTTTCATTTGAGCTTTGTTGTTGGGGTGTCCACCCCTTTATGGTTGTTCGATCCCTTGTAACCATTTTCCCATATTTGAATAGAAAGAAAAAAAAAATTGATTGAACAGTAAATCAATTCAAATAATATAAGATTAAATAAAAAAAAAATCTAAAATTTGATGGTAAAATTTATGAAAACACAAAAAAAAAAATCTAAACTAATTTACTATTCAATCAAATCAGTTCAGACTTATGTATATCACTACTCAGCATTCAAATATCTGACATCACAAGAAGGTGAAAAGAAAAAAATGAAAAAATTTGGTAAAATTCCAACTACAGTAAAATTGTAGGTGGTTAGAAAAGTTTGGTCAAATCTCAACTATGATGGAGCTGTCACGCCTATTATCAATACTCTGACGCCACGACAGCTATAAATTATGACTTACAAATAGGAGATAAGAAGTTATTCAATTCTTGTCTTGAAAAAAAGAAGCAATTCAAGGCCTGTCTTGATCTGGATCCTATTGGGTATGCCTACAGGCTAGACACTTCTATTTTATCTTCTTCTTCTTTTTTCTTTTTCTTTTTTTACTAAGAAATTATATTTGTTAAACTTTTTCTTTTTTATTTTATTTTCTTAAAATAAAAATATTAACAAACAATTCATATACGAACACTTTTAAAAACATAAAAATAACTTTTTCTAAATATTTTTTCTAACCAAAAACAAAAAATATTATTCAAAACACAATAACAAACAAAGCCAACATATTTTTTCTTTGATTCTACAAATTTGTAAACTTGGATCATATATTCTCTAAGGCTTATGTTATTTAATTAATTCATTAAATTTTTCATTTTTTATACATTTAAGTTTTGGGGATAAGTAGTGATTTAACATGATATCAAAAGCTAAAGATTATAAATTCGAACCTTGTATTCCTTTAATTTATCTCACATTTTAATTAACATGTTAAGTCTCACTTATTAATGGTAGTTTGAGCCTACACATTAGTTAGGGAGAATACTATAATATAAATTAAATGATTAAATTTATAATTTTCTATTCATTTAAACTTTTAAAATAATTAGTAATTTAACATGTTAGGCATAAATGTTTTAGTAATTCATTCTTTGGTTAATCTTTATTTCTATAGTTTTAAAACAATATTCAAATCCTGTCATTAATTCCTCCTTAATTTTCACTGCTTTATGTCCTAGAAGGCATGCGGTGATGCTGTATTTTAGTAATTTATTGTCTAAATTGTTAGTAATTTAAATAGTAAATATGTAAGAGTTTTTATGAAGCTTACTTACCTTAGTAAAGGACAATTTGTCTAAGGCCCTCTAACAAATAAACCTTATAAAAATTATCTCATATTTACCATTCAAATGGCTCGCCTTCAAAATAATAAAATTGTTAGTAACTCTATTAAATGATGCATTGCATTGGGGGCCACAAATTATTTCTAACTGTCTCCGTTATGCCACAAATTTAAGAGTTTTTCATGGTTATGCTATTTTATAATATTTTTCACTGAAAATGAAAGGCTACTTTTAAGGACAGAGTTTTCCTCCAAACTAGGTTGGAGGTAACTTCCTCCAACCCTATCTATAAAAGTGCCATGTGTCCTTTTGCATGTGAGAAGCACATGCATTTTTTAATTGCAGGACAAAGTTGGAATAAGCACATGCATTTTTTATAAATTTTTTTATAATTTTGTTATTGGCAATTAAAAAATGCATGTACTTCTCACATGTAAAGGACACATGACACTTTTATAGATAAGGTTGGAGAAAGTTCCTCCAACCTAGTTTGGAGAAAACTCTGTCCTACTTTTAATATTTCTGGCTGCTAGTGAAAAGTTTGCACTGCACTGACAATGAATGTTCTCGTGCATTGACTAGAATAGTTGCCCTCACGTCTGGAGCCTTCGGCATAAGCACTAGATTGATTAAATCATAGCCATACAGAATATTTCAACGGTGCTGATGCAATATTGGTTTTCTGCATTGTGCACTACTATTCTCTCTTATGCCACCTGTCACGCGTCGACCAAAAAACAGAGAAAAGGACCAAAGACTCGGATCCAAATTTTGAAGACCATTCACGGTCGATTGCCGACATTCGTAAGCATCATCAACAATTAATTGTTTAAATTATTAATAATTTAGATAATTAATAAAAGAAACATATATAAAATTTATTTATTTAAATAAATTTTGAACAATTCAATCTAAACTATTAACAATTTAATCCGATAATTGTCGTAATTCAATCTCAGAGCAGCCAGTTAGATAAAATAAAGAAAAAAAAATTATAATTTTATCCCTTATAAAAAAAATTACAATTTTATTTTTATAATTTATCTAATCAACTTCTGTATTTTAATTGAAATGAAACTTCCTGTCCCTAAAAAATCTAGATAATCTAGATAACACCCCTGACACCGACAACTACAAATTTATGCACCCTTCGTCAAATTACTTGGATTTTTTTAAAATAATTATATTAAAACTTCGAGATTTGACATTGATAAGGAGTGGCATCCATCGGCCTTGTTTGACAATGCATTTGTTTGTTTTTTTCTCTTTGTTGGATAGTTGACTAGTATTTATTTATCTTGAACATCTTAAACAAGTGAGTGAGTTTGGAATAGAATCATAAATTATTTATTGGAGATTTAATTTGGGTGTTGTAATAATATTTAAGTTGTATTTTTTTAAGGGTTGAGATTAATTTTTTACTTAAATGTTATTACAACACTCAAGTCGTATTCATTTATAAGGAATCAAAGCATAAATATCAAATTTATTAAAATTTAAAATAAAATTAATAAAAAAAATAAAACTAATATCGTTAACAAAATATAAACCAAATAAAAGAAGCAAAATATATATATATTTTTAATATATTTCAATTTTTAACTTAATAACCTATCAAAATGAAATCTACCATGTTTTGCTTCCTTTTTCTTGTTAGTTCCATCAGTCCAAACACATGAAATCACCTAAAACCTTGTTTATGGCAACAAGCCAATTCAAACAACATTCAGACAAACAAATGCTTGAAGAAAATCTTATTCGTCAATCGAAATACAAATACCCAAAAATAATATGAATACACATTGGAGAAATGTTGACATAGAATGAAGAACGTTAAACGTTCACACAACACAAAAACAATAGCGTACAAAGAATGAAGCAAAAGATGACAGAACAACAAAATCTTCTAGATCAATAAAAAGATGGATTTAACTTGGGTATAGTAGAAAAATTACAGACTACAAAATATGTTTTGTAAATTTTTTAACGGTATAGATTTAATTAAAAAAAAACTACAACAAAAATATAGTTTTTATGCCTATTCTATGTTGCTGCCTTGCAAATAGACTTGTCGTGTTTTAAATGGCTTACAATACCAACCACTTTAAAAAAAAAAAAGTATAAGCCATTAAAAATATATTATATGTCAGTTGGTGTAACATAAATATGATAAATGAGTGTAAAGTTTAATATTACTTTTTTCTAGGATTCAAAAAAAAAAAAAATTGTTTCCCTTTCTTTCTTTCTAGTTTCTACTCAACTATTCTCACCTTATGGAAAAATAATTATAGACGTGTGATAATCACATTTAATAGGTAAAAATACATTGTCCCGTCTCTTGAAACAAAGAGAATCCTATTAAAGTGAAATGAAAAATATTTATTTTACTGTCATTTTTTTTTATTACATTTAAAGGTGTAGATACTGCCACGTTTATAATTAGAAATAACATGATAATATATATATATCATTTAATCTGTAAAATATAGTTTAAAGTATAAAATAGATCCGAGGTTTGTATCTAGATTGATGTTCCTATTGAGGTTACTCTTAATGTATAAAGCAACCTTTAGAGAGAATAAAAAAAAAGAACACAAAAAAGAAAAAAGAAAAAAAAGGAAAGAAAGACAAATAGATGTGACGGTTGCTAATGGGGTGTAAAATCGAACTTTACAAAAATGTATAAAAATGAGAATGATTTGGATTGAAATTCATAATAATTACTTGTATGAATTGCTAATAATTTAAGTAAGTCATGTAAGATAATTTATATGAGACCCATGTATTCGGATAAGTGGCCGAATAACTTATAATTTATTTGATCAAGTAAGTCTTATATAAAATCTCTTATATTACTTACTCAAATTACTGACAATTCGAATATAATTATTGTAGATCCTTGTAGGGATAATTTAAAGCTGGTTAGTGTTGATAGATTATCTTATATTGCCTGTGGATAAAAATTTGGGCATGTTTATAAGGAGTGTGCAATAATTTCCCATAGAACCGGTTTTATGAGATGAGTTAACCTACGAATATCTTCATAGTATTAGAGTCTACTTACCCCGTAGCAAGGATCAGAGAAAATACTGGCCTGCACGTGAGGGAGGGTGTTAAAGAATTATCCCACATTGCCTGTGGACAAAACTTTGAACATGTTTATAAGGAGTGAGCAACCCTCTCCTATTGAGCCAGCTTTATGGAATGAGTTAGGCTTATGAATCTTTTCAGCTAGAACATAATTAATATAGATTTTAAAATTATGTAAATTCAGATTATTTTTTACATCAAATGACTTGAAAATGCTATTGTGGTATGCTAACAAGGCATTAAAAAAAAAAAAAATCTTCTAGGAGATTTTATCTTCAATTTTGAAGAGATTCTTTTTATTAGCAAACCAAAAGGCACTTTTTTACTCAAAATTTGTTTACAATATAAAACGTAAGAACCTAATAAAAATATTTTTAATTATCATCAATAACATATCACATTTCAATAGATAACATTCTCACATTGTTCGACGAAAAAAACAAAAAAAAAACTTAAATTCACATAATTTCATAATTAAAGAAAATTGTAAAGAATCCTCATAATTTACGTAGGGCTAGAACGTGTCCCCAATCCTAATCAATGTGCTTGGTGATCATGATTCATGTGAGAAGATGGTCCAGATAGAGTGGGGTCAGCTGAATAATTGAAGGAAAAGTTCAAGCATAGACTTTTGGTTGGTGAAGTTCTGATTCTCTCTCTTTATTTACTTTATAGTCAAAACTCAAAAGCACGCTCTGTCTCTCTCTATTTCTTTACAAAATGCGGTCCCATGAGATCAAAGCCATATTATAGCGGGACGCTGAGAAAGCCATCATCTTTAACAATTTCACACACACACACACACACATATATATATATATATAAATTAAAGAAAAGAGTTTGGGCAATCAAAGGTATCAAACCAATCTCAGCCATCCCCACGTTCGTGCTCATAGGTAATCTCTCTCTCTCTCATACACATGCACTGATGCACATATTAGGCGGCATAGATTTTTTTTGGGGTGTGCTCTATTCTGCTTCTTGGATTTTTTTTTTCTGTTTTTGAGGCATTAATGTGGTTAATGGAATTGGGTTGGGTTGTCTTTTTTTATTTATTTTTTTCTGGGTTTTGTAATTTTCCGTTTGGCTTCTGAGAACAGATAAGACACAGAAGAACATTTTTGAACACTCTGTTTGATCTTGGGTCCCGGTATTGAAAAATCTCTCAAGATTTTCAATATTGTAGTTTTATTCTGGGCAGACAGACTTCTGGGTTTCAAGATCGTTTCAGAAGTCAAACTTATTGAAAATCTTTCTCCTTCATTCTTTCTTTTTTGATTAGTGAGCAATTTTCTTCATGGGCCCCTGAATGTTAATTCTGAATATATGATCCTAAGAAAGTTCTTATTATAGTTTCATCAATTCAGCAATTTTTTTTTAATGGTTACAAATGATTCTTTGTGTTTATCACCTGCCCCTGTAAATTCATTATTCAAACAGGCTTGCGAAGAATATATATCAATCACGTTTTCAGAAACAACTTGTGGGTGACATGGTTTTTGCTAAGTCCCATGTGGATGTGGCTGAACTTGAGAGCATCTGTTAGTTAGTTTTGGTTTTCTCAATTTCATGAGGCTATAAACTGTGTCCCTTCTTAGTTGACTAGTCCTTTGATTTCTATAATTCTTCTTTCTTTTCCATTTGATATTATTAAACAATTTGTGCTTGTTCTCACCCAATACATAACTAGACGTTGAAGAAGAAAAAGAAAAAACTGCAAGTGTTTATAGAACAAGAGATCGCCCATCTTAAGTTCTGTATCTTTGATGAATGTGTTTTCAGAGCCGTTCTGTCTCTTTTTCTGCATTGGATTCCAGCTATGTGGACTGGAGAAATCTATTAGATTCAAACTGGATATTTCAGAAGCAAGATTAATCATAGATGTGATGTGTAATGCAGCATTTACAGTGTCAAGTGCGATATGATGCAGTGAACATAGCTGGTTTATCAGATAGGCCATAGAAGGCAAAATTTTGTTCTCCTTTTAATTCAACATTCTATTCCTTGAATCATCTGAATAGTTTGTGTCTTTATAGTTAATTATTAATTATTTTTGTTGTTGTTGTTGTTGTTGTTGTTATTAATATGATCATATGGCACAGCTGTTCATCTTAGGCATGGTCGACTGGGTCCAAGTTAATTAGCCTGTGCGCTGATCATCAATTTATTGACTGCTCTGATAGTAATTGTATGCAATGCTTTACTGCAGTTTACAAGTGTTGCTCTATGAATTCCTTGCACCAGATCTAGGAGACTCTCTAACTCTTTTTTGATTTTTTTTTTTTTTAAAATGGCTGGTCCTGAGGAGCTGTTACTGCCATTAATTCTGTTCAAACTACATTGACCTGTTAGATTTCCTAATGCAAGTTGATACTGATCTCAATGTATACCTTTTTATTCCCCTTCGAAGAATGGAGTTGCAGTAATTTTACTCATCCTGGAATATCACATTAGTTTATGAGGATGAATCACTGAAGATATCTGCAATAAAACCTAACAAAGCATGAGCTTTAACTCACCGGCCAATGTATGTTTGTTTACATATTAGGATAGATGTGTGTACTTAATTGTCCTTGCTGGATGATGTCATAAGGATCTAGTTGGACTTAATGGATCAAGAAAGGGCTTTATGACTTTACAGTGTATCAAGATGTAAAGGGTGTTGGGAAAAATCACCGATTTTTCAGAACTCAGGAACAACGATATAGACAGAAAACGGAAAAATAATAAATCACAAGACACAAAGAATTAAGTGGTTCATCCTCAAGGGCTACGTCCACTGTATTGCGGTAAAGTTTCACTATTTTGGGGAAACAATACAAAGGGAGGCATTACACGCGCATAACAAAAACCCTGCTACATAAGTGGCTATTTAAAGACCCTCAACTAGGTCGAAAAAACATAAATGGGTGGGTCAAAAAAATTTCCCTGGGGTCCGGGAGCAGCGGTTAAGCTTGGGCCTATCGGCCTAAGCCTCGCTCCATGGGCCAATCCTCAGAAAAATTCTATTTAAACCGTAGCCTTTCTTTTGTCGTACCGGATTGGGTGCAAACCGAGTCGGGCACAAAATCAGACTCCACATAGCCTAACAAAGGGCTCGTCAGGCATTGAGCGTAAAGGATTCTAGCAACTTCAGATAGTCTTTGGTTTCAGAACTAGAAGCCGCATATAACAATCTGGTATTTTTAGTCATTTGGATAGAACTAAATACTCGTCAAAATAGTTGCTAGTATTCAGATTTGTCATGGGTAATCACTATCACCAGAATAGTATGGTGCTTGAAGCTTCTAATGCATACATTTTCTTTGGTCAAAACCAGATGGATCTACCTTATTTCTGATGGTTTGGGTTTCAACTGTTAGAGTCAGTGCCATCATGGTAATTGCAATGGAAACCCTGTCCCATGATGATTTGGTCATGGAAGGCCCCAAATTATATTAGCTAACAATTTTCAGCACAGATGTCAGCAAAATGCTTCATAGAATTTCAATTCACTTGTATGTGGTGGTTTATGATAGACTAGTTCTTATTTCTGTTGGATGTTGGCAGGTGGGGCTTTTCTTAGTGGTATGTATCATTGGCAAGAGTCTGTGGATTTTCAAGATATCTGATAGTGAACTATACTAGTGTGTTTAATGGGCTGCTATTGCTCGAAGAAAGCTAAAACACCAGGGTATGAGGATCCTGCCATTCTTGCTGCTGAAACACCTTGTGAGTATGCATCTTGACCCTGGTATAGTCTTGCAACTTGCTGTTTGCATCTGCTTAGCTTCAGTTATGAATCATCCTAGTCATTTTTTCCAACATTGTTGCTCATGAACCTGTATATAGTCTCATCATCTTTTTCTGGGCTTCCATTCTTACGTGTTTCAAAACTGATATCAGACATTAAGCTCTGGGCACCTAATATTTTTTGGTTCAGTTGGTAGACAATTGGGCTTTTAACCTAATCATAGTAGGTTCAAGTCCTCTAACGACTTACAGGTCTGTATATTACATAGAACTGCATGAACCACTGAATGGTTCAATTTTTGGCATACAGCATGTGATGGAAATCTCGTGAATGAAAATTGATTTGATAATTGATACAATTAAAGGGGCTACGCTGTAGTTTTGCTGAAAGACTTGGAGAATGTCATAGGTTGGGCAATTGAAATTTTCAAACCAGATCATATTAATTGAAATTTTCTTCAGACCAACCAACCATCAGGGATTTGCAGTTCACTTCTACGATCTTATTTTCAGAGTTCTCATAGTGGAGCCTAGATTGGATGAGTTTGTTTTGATTCACTAGAGCGGCTGAGCTGCTTCTTTAGAAGTACCCTTCGAGAAAGAGAGGTCTTAAAGGTTGTGAAAGGCATGAATAGAGATAAGGCTCCTGCCCTGATGGCTTTTCTATGGCTTTCTTCCAAGATTGCTGGGATGCAATCAAATCTGACATTTATGGGGTTCTCCATGAATTCCATGCGCACGCAAGTTTGTCAGAAGTCTTAATGCCACGTCATCGCCTTAATTCCGAAAAGCCTGGGGCAATAGATCTCAAGGATTTCCGTCCTATCAGCCTTGTGAGTGAGTCTACAAGATCATTGCAAAGTCCTTGCTAATAGACTTAGAGAAGGTTGTGACAAGATATATCGAATCCGCCAAAATGCTTTGTTAAAGGTAGCAAATTCTTGACTCTGTCCTTCTTGCTAATGAATGTGGGACAGTCGCATCAATTCTGCATTCCAGGGGTATTTGCAAGCTGGACATAGAGAAGGCCTATTTACCATGTGAACTGGGGGTCCTTTTGTACATGTTGTGGAGATTGTGGTTTGGGAAAAATGGTGCTCTGGATTTCTCCACTGCATTTTTC
This sequence comes from Betula pendula, assembly GCA_900184695.1. Taxonomy (NCBI): domain Eukaryota; kingdom Viridiplantae; phylum Streptophyta; class Magnoliopsida; order Fagales; family Betulaceae; genus Betula; species Betula pendula. Next base: position 41,365 of record FXXK01000097.1, on the reverse strand, counting down.
GCTCGCTTCTCTGTCCTGGTGGATGGCACTCCAGCTGGATTCTTCAGTAGCTCTCGAGGTTTGAGGCAGGGCGATCCTCTGTCTCCCCTCCTGTTTGTTATTGTTATTGGAGGCGCTCAGTAAAATGCTCACTGTCACTGTTAACAGGTCTCTTCTCAGGCTTCTCAGTCGGTTCCAGACTTTCCGAGGCGGTTAATATCTCTCATTTGCTTTTCGCAGATGACACTTTGGTTTTTTGCGGGGCTAGCCCGGATCACCTCCGGGTTCTTCGTGTACTTCTCCTTTGCTTTGAGGCTGTCTCTGGTCTTAAGGTTAATATGGCTAAGTCAGCTTTGATCCCTGTGGGTAATGTGGTTAATGTGGAGGGTTTGGCTGACATTCTGGGTTGCGGGGTTTCCTCTTTGCCTTTGCAATATCTCGGTATGCCGTTGGGGGCCAGCTTTAAGGCCAAGCCTATCTGGAACGGGGTCGTTGAGAAGATTGAGCGGCGGTTGGCTAGTTGGAAGCGGATGTACCTGTCTAAGGGGGGCAGAATTACCCTTATAAAGAGTACTCTCTCAAACTTGCCTACTTACTTATTGTCCTTGTTCTCTATCCCTGCCTCTGTGGCCAATCGTATTGAGAAGCTCTACCGTGACTTTTTATGGGGTGGTCTAGGAGATGAATTCAAATTCCACCTGGTTAATTGGTCAAAGGTTTGCTCTCCTATTTCTGAGGGAGGTTTGGGGATTCGAAACTTAAGGACGTTCAATAAGGCCCTGTTAGGGAAGTGGCTGTGGCGTTATGCTCATGAGAGAGAGGCTTGGT
>FXXK01000097.1:0-40533 GCA_900184695.1 Betula pendula | reverse complement strand
CTCTTACTTATCAAAAAAAAAACTATAATTGTAACACTAATAAAAATAAAGAGGCATTACAAGGTGCAAAAAGGAGCATTCAAGTCATCTATGGCATGATTAGGTTAGAAAAGAGAATAGTGTCCCTAGTCTAGTTTCAGCTAGATGAAGTTCTTCCAGTTTCAAACCATCAAGCATGCTGCTAAAGATATAGCCGTACCTGCTGATCCTTCTTACTGTCATGATTTAGATATCTCCCAAAATTTTATAGTTTGATTTCTGGATTCTTTTCAATCATTGCAGTTACTGTCAGTGAAGTAGACGCCTTATATGAGCTTTTTAAGAAATTGAGCAGTTCAATAACTGATGATGGGCTCATTCACAAGGTGAGTTTGCTAGGCTTGTGAAATTTAATTAAGCTTCAGTATTAGCTACTTGTTGGAATCCAATTTATGTTAGGTATGTAATGTTATAACTCCATCAAATTTTGTATCTAGTTACTCTGATGGTTTTGGTTGTTTAGTTTCTTAAAAATAATAAGTTCTAAGCTTTCTTGTCAGCAGGAAGAATTCCAGTTTGCACTCTTCAGGAATAAAAATAAAAGAAATCTCTTTGCAGACAGGGTACGTGATACTCACTCCTTGTCTCTAGTTTTGTGATTCTTTGATTTCAATTTCATCCTTGTACTGGAGATTCAAGCTATTACAAATGCTGAAAAAATAATAATCTGTGCTGAATAATCTATAAATAACACATCGCTGTTTGGTAGATGTTTCCTTCGTAACTAAGTAGCAATTGCCGATATTGTTGAGATTCTAAATTGCTAATGGTGCTTTAAAATTCTAGCTTCTTCACTTCCATTTTTTGCATATATGAAGATCAACTATTTTTGGACAAATTAGAATGTGAAATTTTTCTCTTGTTCTTATGTTCTTTCTAAATAAATCAGCTTGGTATTTTCTTGTAGATTTTTGATTTATTTGATTTGAAGGCCAATGGGGTTATTGAGTTTGGAGAATTTGTTCGATCATTGGCTGTCTTTCATCCAAATGAACCTATAGAAGACAAAATCGCATGTAGGTCTCATTTTTCCTTTATATATTTAGATTCATGTTTTCAATTTCAATTTCTGCTTTAAGTTAAACTGGTGGAATCTACTAAGCACATTATCATCTACTAAAATGGTGGAATCTTTTTGCAGTTGCTTTTAAACTGTATGACCTGAGGCAAACAGGTAGCTATTATTGAGCGAGAGGAGGTGAGTATTGCAAATTCCTTTCCTTCCTATCACTTGTAAACCCTGCAGATCCCAGTTTCTATTAATTAAATTCATTTTACATATTACTGAAATTTCTCTTACAATGTGAAGGCTATAATCCAATTAATTTGAGCTATTATATATATATATATATTATATATATATTATATTATATATATATATATATATATAGGTAGTATATATATATATAGTATATAGTATATAATTTTGTTTACAAACCTACTTAGAAGGCACGTTATATTCCAAACCCAGCGTATTTAGCTTGTAGGAGGATGTTGTATTCGAAATGACTAGTCTAAGGAATAGCCTTTTTTAAGAATGTAAAGAATGAAATGGATTAGCTTTGGAATAGTCATTCCATCATGGTCATCGGAATGACTATTTTAAGGCTAATTCATTCTACTCCTTATATTCTTAATAAAAATGTTATTATTCCGCGTACTAAACATAACTTTAGTCTCTGCCATTGTTTCAATGATTCTTACCTATTAAATATCATTGATCAAGGAATGTGGTAGTGAAAATTTCAAGGTTGATGGTGGTAAAGATGTGTTTCTGAATCTACCTTGAGCAACATAAGCTTACAATATTTTACCATTATCTGACAGTTGATGGAGATGGTGTTGGCACTTTTGCATGAATCAGATTTGGTACTTTCTGATGATGTCGTTCAAACAATCGTGGATAAGGTGCAGATTACTACCTTTCCCCTCCACTTTTTCATGCTCATTCTTGATAAATACTCTGAAGTTCTTGTCTATTGCCATAGACATTTGGTGAAGCGGATTCAAAAGGTGATGGAAAAATTGATCAAGAAGAGTGGAAGGAATTTGTCTTGAAGAATCCATCTCTGATAAAAAACATGACTCTGCCATACTTAAAGTAAGTTCTACATAGTGTTTCTCAATTTTTCAATCACCCAAGAACTTGGGATTTTCTTGTTTTGACTAACAAGTTACTCAGCTTGCTGCGGCCATTTGGTGGATATTTCGAGTTTTTATATTAGTGGTTATGTATACACCTAGTTACCTGAGCTAACTCCCTGACATTTCACAATTTTCCTCTTATTTTCCAGGGATATAACCCTAGCATTTCCCAGCTTTGTGGTAAGTACTGAAGTTGAAGATTCAGAAATATAAGACCTAGAACTCCATAAAGAAGGTATCAAAGATCTCATGTCCCAAGATGGTGAAATATTTTGAATTACCTTTTCTATGATGGAACGCGGACTTCGGAACGTTGTCGTCTTTAACCACGGTCCAAGAACTAGAAGAAGAGTTTGCAATCCCATTGAAGGACAGCCAACAACTAAGACTCCCTCCACAAGCTGCACTTTCCCTTTGCCATGGGGGGGTTGGTAGTGGCTTATTGTGTATAGGTTTCATGTATGTAGATGGCTCGGTTCCTACCTTTCATAATTTTATGTAAGTTCAGTAAAGGAGTGTACTAAAATGCTTGTTATCATTTTGATGAAAATCTAGTTTTTCCAACCCCATGTTTGTTCCAACACGTATCCCAGATGATAAAAAGCAATCATATGCTGTTGCAGACTGCAGTGCTGCCTGCATAATAGATCTCATCTTCTACTCGGCTCCACCCAAAGATCAAGGACAATGAATTCTTATTTAATATGGTTTAATTTAGTTCTACGTAATATTTATTTATTTATTTTCTGTGCAGAACAACTAGTTTAATCCACATTTATAATTTAGAGATCCTGAATATAGCTCTTCCTATTGGCACTAATCCTAAAAGATCTTACCCGCACAACCCATCTCACATATACGATCTGATATGTACAATTTACTATATAAGTCTTTTCAAATCATAATCATTATATTTAGGGGAAATGTAATTACCCCCCATGAATTGACACATTTTTTGCACTTATCCTCAAATTACCATTTGTAATTATTCACCCTCTAACTATTACTCTTAGATGCAGAGAATCCCTCCATTAGATGATGATGTTAAATTAGACTAAAAACGAGCACATAACACGCACATACATATTTTTAACGCGAAATGATGAAAATATCTTGAGTTAAAGATAATAAATTTACTTAAATACTCTCTAAGTTTTTTTTTTTTTTTTAAAAAAAAGCCTTAAAACTAAAATTCAAAAAAAAAAAAGTGGTGGCAAAACATCTACTAAAAAGAGCAAAACCATCGTTGGGGTGGCCAAATTACCCGAAATATTTTTGAAGTAATTCAACTGCCTCTATGATTTGGGATGGTAGACAACTTCTCTTCTTTTTTATTATTCATATTTTTATCATTCATTTAAGAATAAGTACATGCATGTTGGGTGTTCAATTTTTCATCGGATTTAAAGGGGATTAAATGTCACGCATTAATACTTTTTGAGGGTAAGTAAGAGTGAGGTGTGGTAAGTGTGAAATAGGATAAGTGTATTTCCCCCCTCCCCCCGCCCCCTCTTATATTTGAATTAATTAATATCTTAAAAATTGTTCCTCGCTTACGTACCCAAATAAACAAAAACAAAATTACAAAATTTTCAAATTTAGAACAAATATAAAATCTAAGAGATAAATATAAAAGGACACAAAATTCATTCGATTCATGTCGAAAGAAATTTGCTCTAACCCTTAAAACAAAAATCATAAAAATTATATAAAAAAATATTTCATCTTACTTATAAAAATATAAGAAAAAACGAAGCAAAAAGAAATTTAAAAAAATATACATTAATGTTAAAAAAAGAAAAATAAAGCAAAAAAAAAAATTGTTTTACGTGGGTTGAAAGCTGCTATATATATGATTTTTTTTTTAAAAAAAATTTTTGCTTTGTTTTTTTTTAATATTTTCATAAATGGAATGGAAAAAAAAATTTTATTTTTATTTTTTTATAATTTTTATAATTTTTTTTTAGGCGATTGAGCAAATTTCCTCCGCCCTTTGCGTCCAATATAAAAATTGTCATCCCACAGTTTCCTTCTTATTCAACGCCTTTCAGGTCTGGTCTGCTCTATTATAGTCTCCAAACTCCAACAAAGCCCAAAAGATAGATCTCTCTCTCTCTCTCTCAAACTCCAATTCCTAAGAATCCGATTCTTATTCCAATTCCAATTCCGATTCCGATTCGTTTCTCCCAGGAATCCAAATCCGAAAACATATCTCTTTCTTCGCTTTCATGGATGATCCTTTTCAGCTCTTTCTAAGGTTTTCATTCCAGACCTATTTAAAATTAAAGAAAAAACGTATCAAATATTTTATTTTTATTTTAATATTGCTTACTTCTTTTCTTTTTTGGTTTTTTATGGAGAAAAGTTTTGGTTCGGTGCAGGTTCATATTTTGTGGTCCGATCCAGTGGATAATTTCCTAGAGCTTTGTTAGAGAAGTGATTCGTGGCGTTTCTTAGCTGGTTTGAATCTCTGGAAATGTATATGTAATTTTTTTTCCGCATGGTTATTGCGTTCTTATTTGAGATGGGTTAAGTTTTATGTTGAATAATTAAGAATTTAATTATTTCAGACCTTCAGCAAGTCAGGCCAAATTGAAATGGGAGGAAAATTATAGAGTGAGGATTAGCGGTTGTCCCAAAAGTTTAAACTGGTAAAAAATGATGAATTTAATTATTTAATTAACATTCTAATAGAATTACGAAAACTTTGTTTTTGGTTTATGAGAAAACTGTTTACAAGTGTAGTCTGAAGCTCATGCTGAACTAAGCTATCAATCTCAGTTTAGTAGACTTTTTTTTTGTTTTTGTTTTTTTTTTTCTCTGGCTGGATTTAATGAAGAATCTTAGCCTCATTCAGTGATGAATCTAAGGTGTAAGAATAAGTTTCTATTCCCTCATAGTTGTTCTCAGTGATTAATCATTTTTTTTTTAATTAATTCACGGTTTGTGATATTGGAGGCCATAATCACATTAAGTATTTTGTCCTTTTTGGGTTCTGATCAATGTATATATATATATGTTGCACTACATTTTCTTGGCAATCAAACAGAAGTGGAACATAATTAGATAACTGCTTTTCTGGTTTCTTATTCATTAGGTTCCCGTTCTGTTTCAGTTTGTTCAGCACTTGTTAGTGCATTGGTAATGCAATCAGTTGACGAGGACCATAAGAATAAAAAGAAGAAGAATCTGAAGCGTTCAAGACCATCTAATTGCGATATGCCTGTGACTGACTCAAACGTTGCACCAACTCTTGATAACTGTACTTTTTTCCCGGTTGAAGAGATTGTGCAACACCCGTTGCCTGGTTATGTTGCGCCTACTTCAATCAGTTTCAGTCCCGATGATAGTATTGTAACTTATTTGTTTAGTCCAGATCAGACTTTGAACAGAAAGGTCTTTTCATTTGATCTCAAGACTCGCAAACAAGAATTGTTTTTTAGTCCCCCAGATGGTGGGCTAGACGAGAGTAATATATCACCAGAAGAGAAGTTGAGGAGGGAAAGACTGAGGGAGCGTGGGTTGGGAGTGACACGGTATGAATGGGTGAAGATGGGCTCAAAAAAGAAAGCAATTATGGTGCCTTTGCCAGCTGGGGTTTGTTCCATTATCCTTTTAGATTAATAGTATTATATTATGTCATTATTGAATTATATAGGAAGTGATATTCTTCCGTTTTTTGAATCACTGCACCCTCTTCTAGCAACTTTTTTTTTATTTTTTATGTAAAGTAATTTTTTGTCCCCAAGGGGAGAGAGGAGTCCTCAATTTTTTTTTCTTTTTTTGTTTTGTACCATGAATATCACAAATCTAAGAGGATAAGTCCTTAGATTGATTTCTCTTGTTTGGGGTTTTGGATTATAGCAACAAATGTAGAAATGGACTTATTAATAAGTTGCGAATTAGAAGTGAGGTACAGAAATGTATGTAAGTACATATTTTTGAGTTCCTAAGGAGTTCTGCCACCAACACCACCATTGCTGACACCATTTATCCAACCATTCATCTCCTCTCTATGATGGCCCTTTAATACCATTACTATAACCACCTCCACTTTTGGAATTATCCATACCATCTCCACATGCCAGTGTTTTCAACTATACCACCACTGGTTTTAACACCATCACCAAAACCATCTCTGTTGTAATTCCGTCTCACCTTCATCGCCACCTCTAATTTGTTTGGTAGTTCCTCTGATATGGCATTCTTCAGCTTTATGACCCCCCAGCACTGTTTACACCTCCACTTATTGCACAGATCTTAATGTACTGATCAACATTTAACTAGTATGGATTTTAGCTCCACCAAGTTTCACTAATACGGTTCTCCAGAATTTTTGACCATATCCTGGATGGCAAATGGATTTGTTGTATGCTTATTACCTATTTTGCATCTTTTTTTATTCTAGAGACTGGAAGATAGTTGTATTAGGTGGACGCCCAATGTAATTGTTTTTTAGCTAATCCTATCTGCACAGATAGTTGAAAACTTCTGAAGCTAATCCTGGCAATTGACCAGAAGGAAAAAAATAATAATTATAAAGTCTCGCCTGAGATATTTGGAGTTGCTGTTATATACATATTATTACTGTTATTTGACAGGGTTGAAACATACTCAGCTCAGCCCACATTTCATTAGTTAATTGAATCTGTGAACATGTTCTGTTTATTATGAACTGAATCTCTCTCTAACTATTAGTGATTTATGTCCCATCAATGCAATCAGTGCTTATCAACCTTATACCTCCAGAGATCACTTCTGTTATTACCATGTTTGATGTTGTATCTATGTATTGGGACTGCTCTATAGATGTTCTATGAACTCTTACTAGCACCTTGAACTTGAAATAATCTGGTTTCTACTGACGATTCAGTCTCCTATGGACAGATTTATTTCCAGGAGCTTTCTTGTTCAAAACCAGAGCTCAAGCTTCCAAGTGCATCGTGTTCACCTATTATTGATCCGCATCTATCCCCAGATGGCACAATGGTTGCGTATGTAAGAGATTGGGAGTTGCATGTTCTCGATCTCCAGCACAACGAATCAATACAGTTGACTTATGGTGCCAACGGAAACTCTTTGGTATGTAAAATGTAGGGTTGGATCTTTATGATATAATTTGATACTGGAAGCTATTAACGGTTCCACTCTTTTTCTGTATAGTATATGAAGTTTTAAACCCATTCTTCTTTATTTGCTTTACAACTGATCCATCTATCCTAGTCCCACTAATTAAATTTCTGAATTTCTGGGTTGGTGGGCATTTTAAGGTTGGATAATTTAAAGCTTATTCTTGTGTATGCAATGTGAATGCAAAAGGTTGGATAATGAAGTTTCCCTCTGATTTGTAGAAGATGCAATAAATTTCTAATCTCTTGGCGTTCTATCATTTTTTTCTTCTTAAATATGACACTGTATTCTTGTGTATTGCAGACTCATGGCCTCGCTGAATATATAGCTCAGGTGAGAATTTCATTGGATCTTCATTCTCACTTTATACATATATAAAGTCAGGGGACGAGTTGGTTTCCTTCTTGTAAGTAATTCCTGCTTTTTTTAAGTGTTCTAGTGTAAAAATATTTTGCTTTCAGAAGCAAAAAAGTGATTCAGAACACTGCCAAATTATTTATTATTTGTTTCTTTATTCATATTGTTAGCCTTTTGTTTTATTTGTAAATATTTCTGATTGCAGGAGGAGATGGATCGGAAGAATGGGTACTGGTGGTCATTAGACAGCAAATATATTGCATTCACACAAGTTGATTCTTCTGAGATACCTCTTTTCAGAATTATGCACCAAGGTAAAAGCTCAGTTGGTTCAGAGGCACAGGAAGACCACGCTTATCCTTTTGCTGGAGCTTCAAATGTCAAAGTTCGCCTTGGGATAGTTTCTGCTGGTGGTGGTCCTATTACTTGGATGGATCTTGTCTGTGGAGGAACAGATCAGGCAAACAATGAGGAGGAATATTTGGCTAGAGTCCATTGGATGCATGGAAATATTCTCATAGCTCAGGTTTTGAACAGGTCTCACTCCAAACTAAAAATCCTTAAGTTTGATATTAAAACACGCCAAAGGAAAACCATATTGGTAGAAGAACAAGGTGCATGGGTTAATTTACATGACTGCTTCACACCTCTAGACAAAGGAGTCACCAGATTTTCTGGGGGATTTATCTGGGCGAGTGAAAAAACAGGATTTAGACATCTTTATCTGCATGACGCAAATGGGACTTGCTTAGGACCTATAACTGAAGGTGATTGGATGGTTGAGCAAATTGCTGGTGTAAATGAGGCTGCAGGGCTTGTGTATTTCACTGGAACTTTAGATGGGCCTTTGGAATCTAACCTTTACTGTGCTAAACTATTCACAGATGGAAACAAACCCCTGGAGCCCCCAGTGAGGTTGACTCGTAGCAAAGGAAAACATGTGGTTGTGCTTGATCATCATATGCGTACTTTTGTCGATGTACATGATTCTGTTGATTCTCCCCCTAGGATTTTGATTTGCTCATTGGAAGATGGAAGCTTAATCATGCCTCTGTATGAGCAGCCATTTACCATTCCAAGATTCAAACGGCTTCAACTTGACCCTCCAGAGATAGTTGAAATACAGGCAAATGATGGAACTACATTGTATGGGGCTTTATATAAGCCTGATGAAACAAGATTTGGACCTCCACCTTACAAAACCTTGATCAGCGTGTATGGCGGTCCGTGTGTACAGCTTGTTTGTGATTCTTGGATAAATACAGTTGACATGAGAGCACAGTATCTTCGAAGCAAAGGCATCTTAGTATGGAAGGTTAGTATTGTTCTTTTAAATATCTTAATTGTTTGCCTGATTTTTCATTTACAAAACTTATAGAAGTAGTGACAAAAGATTAGATGGATAGTAAGGAAAGCCGAGTATGACCTTAGAAAAGGTAAGAATTTAAAAAGATACATGTAGCTGAATCCAATTAGTTGATATAGGATTCATAGAGCTGCCCTCTATTAGTTTGGATTAAGGCTTTGTTGACCAGCGTTGAGTTAAACTTCTGATCTAACAGTTATTAGAATTAAACACACCCTGATTATGTAAGGCTGTAGAATTACACAAAGGATCCTTCTTCCCCCCTTTTTCCTTTTCTCTTTGAATAAGTGAGGTATGTTAGATGGATACACACAGTGTAGTTGGTTTGGGTGCATGCCTAGGTGATAAATTCTGATTACCATATATTAGGATGTTGAGACATGGCTAAACTATGAGTGCTTAATTTTTCTTTACTCTCTTTAGTTAGATGGGGCTTATGGTAACCTGTTATACATGGGTAATACATTTATTAGACGCTGGTGCACTTACAAAAACCAGAGAGATAAAAGAGCATGAAGTTTTATTGAACTAGATCTTTTTCTCCTGTCCTTGGTCTGTTAATCTGTCCAACACTGGGGGTATTAAGCTATTGGCTAGGTGTTTCAAATCCCACTCATTTTTTGGTAAAGTCTGGAATGGCTACTCCACATGTTCTGATGTGTCAAACATATAGATAAAAGCTATCTCCTGCCTGCTTCTCTGATATATCTTGTCCAACATCATGCTACTCATTTGAAAAATGAAAGGGTCATTGTTCTGATTCTTTTACTCTTTACAGTTAGATAATAGAGGAACTGCGCGACGTGGACTCAAGTTTGAAGGCTCTCTGAAATACAAGGCTGGCCAGATTGATGCTGATGATCAGCTGACTGGTGCTGAATGGCTTATCAAACAAGGACTAGCTAAAGCTGGCCATATTGGATTGTATGGATGGAGCTACGGCGGATATCTCTCGGCTATGACCTTGGCCAGGTTTCCTGATGTCTTCCGGTGTGCCATTTCTGGTGCCCCTGTAACAGCTTGGGATGGGTACGACACATTTTACACTGAAAAGTACATGGGATTGCCTTCTGAGAATCCGTCAGGCTATGAGAACAGCTCTGTGATGCACCATGTGCACAAGATGAAAGGGAGGTTGTTACTTGTGCATGGCATGATTGATGAGAATGTACACTTTAGGCACACTGCGAGGCTGTTGAATGCACTTGCAATGGCTGGAAAGCCTTATGAACTCTTAATTTTCCCAGACGAACGACATATGCCACGCCTGCATCGGGATCGAATTTATATGGAAGAGAGAATTTGGGATTTCATAGAGAGGAGTCTGTGAAGTGACAAGTTTTTGTTTGTATCTTTGTTGTTGAAATGGAGAAAATTGTTGGGGGGCCTTTTATTTTTTTGAAATCTATTTTCTTGTTCTTTCCAACTGAGTTTGTGTTTCATTTCCTTCTATAGCCTTTGTAAAGTATGGAAGAGCTCTTTGGCATATTTCAAACCTCTGTAATAATCCATATGGTGGAATTTGTGTATTGGAGCCCCACATAATGGAAATATTCTGTAGGAGTCATTACTCTCTGGAACTGATGGTTTTCCATATAAACTCGGCTTCGTTACAACTAGTCAATATCCCACCACTCAAATAAAAAGCATACCTTTTGGACTTGATTCATTCATGTCTAATTAGGGAAAAAAAAAGATTCATTCATGTCTCACTGCAAGAAATGTGTCCGCTGGCAAAAGGCCTTTGGTTATATAAACTATGATGGTGCTTTGTTGGTCTTATGGACCCGATACCTGGTCGATCAATCAACGGACACGAGAATGGTTGCACAATACAACATTTATGTTGAATTTGCGGGTTACATTTCTCATTACCATAATAATTGTTTGATATTTGTTGCTGGATAAAAATATAGTGTATAGCATTTCTCATTACCATAATTTAGCTGGTAAATACATTTTTTTCTATATTCAAATATTTTTTTTAATAAACAAAATATAAAACACTTTTTTTTTTTTTAAAAAAAGGAATACAATAAATGCGAGATGAATATTAACAAAAAAAGCAACTACACTAGTTAAAGATAAGGTTAATAATGGGAAAGATAAGCACATCAATAACCGTTCTCATGATTTTCGGCATAAGGCAATCAGACGATAGAAGTTGTGGGATGAAGAAAATATTTGCAACAGGAAAGTCTCCAATGAAGGCGTAACACATGACAGACAATTAAAGCAAAATTTGCTAAAATGAGCGGCATTATAAGAGGACTCCTTCCTTTGTACATTACTTTTGTTTTTTCAAAGATTATTCTCTTTTTTATGTAGTGACTTTAGTATTGAAGTTATCTTTTGTCAGCCCATTTCGACATGCATTTTTGCTCTCTTGGCATGTACTTTCGATTGTTTCTTCGACACGTGATCAACTGTTTTAACGTTCACTTGATTACGCATGTGTGTGAAAAAATTACCAAATATAGTTTTCTTCTCATTGAAACACTACAATTTAGTGAATGCCCCCCACCCAAATACATTTTTCATGGATGTTAGGGTTCGCTTGATGACAGTTGACCATTCTCTCTCTCTCTCTCTCTGCACGTTTGTGAGAAAAAGAAATACCAAAACTTGTTCTCAATCCACTAAAATGGAACAAAAATTAATAGTAATTATTATTATTATATCAAACTAGGATCAAACAAAGCTAAAAAGTATTAGGGATCCGAGATGTGCCTCTAAAACTCCAATTCTTGGTAATTATCTTCAGGGATATGCACCCCATTTTTGGTTGATTGGCTTAAAAGCTTTACACTTTAATGGAACCCGAGGGTTTTGTTCAACAACAACGAACAAGATAAGTTGTCAAGGACCCAGTGAACGTGCTCATGTGTTGATGAAATACTTAGTAATTAACTCTTGGGAAATTAGAGTCAGTGGAACTGGAATATTAGGAGTGGGGGACAAAACTAAAAAATTGAAAATTTTAGAGATAAAAATTAATTTTGAGGGTCAATTTCATAAAAATACATAAAATTTAGAAAAATAAAAATCAATTTTTTATGGCATTTTTGAAATTTTGTGGGGCCCGGGACCCCAAAGGCAGACTCCATTATGCGGTGATGACACGTGTTTTATAAGAGTCTCATCTCATATACTGATATACATGCAGTGTGAAATGCTGACTAAAATTTAAACATTTTAACATCTAATATGAAATATCTTGACACGTACTAAAGCAAAGCAGAAACGGTGCCACGTACACAAATTCTCAAAAATGATTTCACATGTGACCACCATGATGTTAAAGAAAATAACAATTTCTTTTTCTTTTTTTTTTCAATGAATACATTTTGAATCGAAGCTAAAATACTTTCAAATTAGCACCAAAGAATCCCTCGTTCATCGAAGAAAGAAATAGCATCATAGGACATAGAGACAAAAAAGAAAAAAGAAAAAAGAAAAAATAAATAATAATAACACTTCTATTTTCTATTAATTATTTAGAGTGTGGTTGACCTCGATTTAGCAGGCCAAATACGCATTTTTAAATAAAATTGCTACACAAGTGTTATGTTTTGTTTTGCATTTTAAAAATATAAAAAATTCAAGCTTTTAAATTGCAACAATGTAGTGAATTTTTTTTTTAAAAAAAACATATGATTTAAAACGTCAAATTACAATTTTAAAAGTTGAACCATAATTTTATCAAATTTTTAATTATATTTTTTTAAAGAGAAATTTTAGATTTACAAACGAATTTTACAAAAAAAAAAAATGATATAGCACAACATAATTGAATTTATCAAAATTTGAATTCATTATTTTTCTAATTATATTATGCCACATCACTTTATAAGATTTTTTTTTTTTTTGTAAAAACTTTCGTAGGTTTAGCATTCTTCTTTTTTAAAATCACAATTTTATTTACTACACTTTAAAATTATTTTTTCAAATATAAAACCAAACGGTCACTTAATTAAACTCAGCCGGAACCGGAACAAAGCTTCATATACCTTCATATATTTTTAGTTTTTATTTTTATTTAAAAAAGAAAAAAAAGAAAGAAAAAAAAAAACCTCAATCAAGGTTTGCCACCATCACGTGACAAAGATCTAAAAGGAGTAAGAATTACCCATTTAATTGGATTAGCCTAGCTTGGATGACGTGGCAAGGATCTTTTGCTCCATTACGCGTTGAGAAGCATCAAAAGTTCAAAACGTCTTGGAGGCCAAGTTTAAAAGTGGATTTGCTTTACTCCGTTGGCTCCGCGTCAAGAAGGGACACGTCATTTCCGTCAGGTTTAACGTCCGTTTATGAAGCAAAGAAGTTTCTAGTGCGTCTATAAATGAGGGAAATTTTGATCTCGTCCCTCCTCACTAATTAATAGATAATTTGCTTATCATATTCATCCCGTACAAAAGATGCGATTTATCTTTGTTATACATGTATTTACTGTTTTGTCCCTATTGAACGTAGACTTCAATCCTATTTGAGGATTTTTGTCTTATTATATTTTTTAGGCATGGTTACTCTACTCTTGTATTTGAGGACAAAAAGGTAACTTGTGAGGCTGTGATGAACTTTTTTCTAGAACCTTCTTATAATAGTTGTTAATTTTCTTGAAAACTAATACTAGAAATTAGATTTTTATTTTATAATTATCTAATAATTTTGAAGTGAAAGTTTCAATTAGTCTTTTGATAAATTATTGTTATAAAATTATATTAAACAATATTTTTATTGTCATTTTTTTTTCTTAATCACAATAAGAGAAAGCACATTTCAAAGAAAAAAAATGTTATTTAATAAAGGTTTATTATAAATTGGTTTAGATGAAATTTCTTTAACTTGGTTTATTAAACCTACCTCTGTCCTTAGCTCTCACATGGTGGTTACTAAATTAAAAATAATTTTACTTAAATCTAATTTGGAGACAAACTTTGTACTATCTAATTATAACACAACTATTGATTTGGAGCAAAGAATTTTCCCGTTCCTTTTGTTACTGATCCCCAATAAAAATAAATCTTGAAAAGTATCTCATTGTATTTAGTATTTAGTTAGCTTACATAAGAAGCGAGTCCAACACCTTTCTAATATCAAATAATTATTTTTGAGTGTTAATATCATATAATATGGTGTTAATTAAGTTATGTTACCAATTAGGAGAAGCAAGAAGTGTAGCACAAGAAACCTTAATGCACTTTCCATTGGAAAATTCCAGAAACCAATAGGGCAATAAATTACCCAGCCAATAAAACTTTAAGAGAAAAATATAAATTCAGTTTATGGGATTTTACATCATTGCAAATAGCTGGTCGGGATATAAAAAGTGACTAAATACTTAATGCAATAAGCAAAATTAACAAATAAGTATATGCACTTAATTTTTGTCTAAAATTTTGATGAAAATCGTCAGATTGCTACGCACCACTAATCATATTGAGACTACACAGGGACGGAGCCAGCACATTATTTGGGCATGGGCCAAAACCAAAAAAAAAGTAGAAGGTAGGCCAAAAAAATGGGTAAGGGCCAAAAGGTAAAAAAAAACACAAAATTGGCTTATAAAAAATAAAAATTAAGCCTAAAATTTTTTTTTTTGTTTGTTGGGGGGGGGGGCCAGGGCCCTACCGGCCCCCCCTCCCTCCGTCCCTGGAGACACATATTTCTTATAATAAAAAAAAAAATTATAATAAAAAAAAGTGTAAATATAAATATAATATTAAAAAAAAAAAAAAATTGACCCACCTCTTTTTTGGCTATTTGAGAATGGTCGAATCACTCAATGCCATTTAGTATATATATATATATATATAAAAGAGACTCGTGTTACAATATAATTAGTACTAACGTGACACTTTGATCGTAAAAATTTGAATACAAGAATTTATTTGTTAATTTTGCTTATTACAAAAATTTTTAGTCACCTTTTTGTACTCAAACAAGTGAAACAACCATTTGGAGAACTGATTTAATTTTTTGTTTTTTTCCATACTTCAAACTACCGTTCTCTCACCCATTTACGAGATTTGTAAACAAAAATAATGATAAATGTCATCTCATGTTTTATTAAATAATTTTAAATATTACATTAATTTTTGCTTTGGGCAAACAAAGACAAAGAGAATATAAATGATATATACCATTACTCTTTAAACAAACCTAATCCCGCTAAGAAAAAGAAAAGAGGAAAAAAAAAAAAAACCTCAAAATATAACGTCCGTTTACTCCACAAACTCTGTCGTTAAATTATGATCACCCAAAATTTTATTAGTCTCTTTAATTAATTAGGCTAATATGTTAAAAACTTGTAAATGAGTCATTAGGTCCATCTCTATAAATAGCCCATTTGATTCAACACTGTTAAGCTCTCATCTCTCTCGCTCTCGCTTGCTCTCTCTCACTTTCTCTAACAGTCAAATTTTCTCGGGAAAAGGTACGAGAAAATTTCGGATTCTCGGAGAACTTGTTAAGGAGCCAATGGAGAGAGCGAAATTTCGAAAATTCTTTAAGATTTTCTCGTTTCATCGCCATCTTACCTGAATTGCCTCTCCGATTTTCGCTTCTCCAGGTATTTTTGAATTAATTTTTGTTAGATTTTACGTTGTCAATATTTATTGTTTGGTTACGGAGAAAACTGCGAAGGAAAAGAGTTGAACTGAGATTTAATCAGCGAAATCTGCTCTCCTTTTTTTCTTTTTTCCTTTTCTTGTGCGCGTGAGTTTAAATTTAGCATTTATTTTTTGGAAAAGATTTGGAGGGAAAGAAACTAAATTTGATCTTTGCTTTGAGAGCTCTAGTTAACTGAGGTTGTTTGGCTTACTTGTAATGAATTTACATTATTTTTTAGAAATACAAAGCAATGGAGAAAATTAAGAATGAGTACTATGCAATTTCATTTCTTTTAGTTTCCTTCGAATATTCTGGAATCAAAGAAGCATTTTTGAGTTTAGCCTCTAATTGCAATGATTCACAAAAACTTAGTCTTTTTAAATTTCTTTTCCTGTTTCTTTGGTGAGTAGGTTCTTTCTTGAATCTGATTGCACAAATTTTTGGCTATTGGTACGGGATTCAATTTGGAATTCGAATTTGCAGGGAAGGGTTGCAAGTTCTCAGCAATACGAGGAGTGACATAAACCCTAATTTTGGTGGACGAAAGAAAGAAAACCACTGAAGTCGTAAGTCTAACATAATCATGAAAGAAGCAATTAAAGGCGTGACATAAGTCCTAATATGGCCGAACGAATCTTTGGATTTCTTTAGGGTTCTAATTTGGTTCTGATGAAAATTTAGGAAGAAGAAAATTGTATTGAGAAGTTAAAGGAATCTTTCTGTTGGATTTAGGCTCTTTTGCCTATGAAATGACTTTTCTCATAAGAACACGAGTTCTTTTTTATGAGTTTTAGGGTTAAAGCTTCTACGTGATACACATCAAAGGGGATTTGATTCTGTCAGATAAGCAATGTCGATTGCCAGTGTAGCACGTAGTCCAGTGTTGGAAGAGTCTTTAAGTTTCCCAGGTACTTTCACCGGCTGGTATGGCCCACGCTCATGTGACTCAATCTTGATTTTTCTCACTCTTTATGGCTCTGTGATTCCCATGCATGTTATGGAGTCGGATTCGATTGCTTCAGTGAAGCTGAGAATCCAGACCTGCAATGGATTTTTTGTGAAGAAGCAGAAACTGATTTTTGAAGGGAGAGAATTGGCTCGGAATAGTTCTCGTGTCCAAGACTATGGGTTAACTGATGGGAATATATTGCATTTGGTGGTAAGACTCCCAGATCTCCAAGCTATTACAGTTAGGACTCTATGTGGGAAGGAGTTTGAGTTCCATATTGAGAGGAATAGAAACGTGGGTTATGTGAAGCAGCAGATTGCTAAGAAGGGGAAAGGGTTTTTTGATCTCAAGGATCAAGAACTGATATGTGATGGTGAAGAGCTTGAAGATCAGAGATTGATTAATGAAATCTGCAAGGACAATGATATTGTGATTCGCTTGCTGGTTAGGAAATCCGGTAAAGGAAGTGCTAAACTTGTTGAGAAATATTTAGAAGTGTCTATTGAAGCACCAAATCTTAATGAGAAGAGGTCTGGTGTAGGAGAATACCAGTGGGGGCCACTATCTGTGGGACATCACGTCATAGAGAGAAAGCAATTGCAAAGAAATTTTCTTTTGGAACCTCTAATTGTTGATGCTAAGATTGAGCTGCCATTAGTAATTAGAGAGCTTATTAACTCTACTTTTGATGGGTTAGAGAGAGGCAATGAGCCGATTCAGTCTTCAGAGGGGTCGGGAGGGGCTTATTTAATGCAGGATTCATCTGGCCTGAAGTATGTGTCTGTTTTTAAGCCAATTGATGAGGAGCCGATGGCTGTGAATAACCCTCGGGGGCTACCCTTGTCACTTGATGGTGAAGGCTTGAAGAAGGGGACGCGAGCAGGAGAAGGTGCATTGAGGGAAGTTGCAGCGTACATTTTGGATTATCCAAGGAGTGGGCCTCGCTCATTTAATGATGAGGAGAAAGGCTTTGCTGGGGTTCCCCCCACGGTTATGGTCAAGTGCTTGCACAGAGGATTCAATCATCCAGAAGGTTATGAATGTGCGCCCAAGAATGTTAAGATTGGGTCGCTGCAAATGTTTGTGAAGAATAATGGAAGTTGTGAGGATATGGGTCCTCGTGCTTTCCCAGTGAATGAGGTACACAAGATATCAGTGTTGGACATAAGGTTGGCAAATGCAGATAGGCATGCTGGGAATATATTGATTAGCAAAGATGGTGAAGATGGTAAGATTGTGCTTATTCCCATTGATCATGGCTACTGCTTGCCTGAGAATGTAAGTTTTTTTTGTTCTTCTGTCAATTTTTGAATATTATACTGGATATTAGTTTGTTTGTGTAATTATGTTTGAAGGGTTTCTCTTTTTTTCTTATTCAATCCTCATATGTCACTGATTTTCATGAAATGAATTTACCGGTGGTGCTGTTCTCAACTTCTTTTCTCTTGATTGCTTAGAATTGACTCTAATACATCATTGATGTGTTTGTCAATATGTTTTACATATAATATATTTCAAAATCCTAAGCAATGTCTGTTCTTCATAAACTAGAGAAACTTTAGTGCTTGGCCGTCTGATGTGCTTATTGTAACTCTGTGCCATTCCATGATATGTTTTCATTTGCTCTTTCTAGTTTCATGGGATATCAAGCATTTCAACATCAGTATGATCTGCTTTCTTGTAGAATTCTCATCATTTTAATTGAATTCCTGCAATGTTACGCTTTCCAGGAAAATTGCATTAATAATCCAAATTTTTCCAAGATCATCGCATTCTCCTGTCTCCAAAACATTTTTTTGTAACATGTTAAGTTTTCCTTTTTCTTGCTGAGCAACACTGAAATTGATTGGTGAACCATTCTATAGTAGTATATGAACCCTCTGTTTCTAGAATTTTAGACTTTAGTATTTATGTCCATTATTTTCCTCTCATTTTTGCTTTTCCTCATTGCAGTTCGAAGATTGCACATTTGACTGGCTCTACTGGCCTCAAGCGCATGAACCTTACTCCACTGATACAATTGATTACATCAGATTGCTAGATGCTGAACAAGATATTGAACTTCTGAAGTTCCATGGGTGGGACATACGGCCTGAATGTGCCCGCACCCTTCGCATTTCCACCATGCTCCTGAAAAAGGGCGCAGAGAGAGGACTCACTCCCTTTGCCATTGGAAGCATCATGTGCAGAAAAACCCTAAAGAAAGAATCTGTGATTGAGCAGATTGTACAAGAAGCACAAGAAGCTGCACTCCCAGGTACAAGCGAAGCTGCATTTCTTGAATCTGTGTCAGTGATCATGGATCGTCGCCTTGATGAACTTGTCACTACACCATGAATGTTGTTTCGGCATATCATAAATGTGCATATATGTGTATGACGAATGATAGCAGGTCCACTCTATCTTTTCACGGACTGCCCGTTTTGTGTACTGTTTTCTTGTTGCCGGAACTTGTTTCCCCAGCTTGTTTTGTTCATAGTTTTACTGGCTAGTTCAGCAATAACCCTCCTTTCTTTCCTTGTGTGTCTTTCTCCTCTTGTACCCAAAAATATCTTCAAACATTGACAAAAAAGAATTATTACTGTTATCGTACTTGTGTAGAATATTAATACAAATACATCTTTTTGTAAAAAAAAAAAAAATCCTGAGGCTTTCTGATGTTTAGTGTTTATGGCTTTTGTGGGGGAACTTGACTACCGCCCAGGCCCTAGTTCCTTGCCCGAAACTTGGACGTACAATTTCCTCATATGGACCCCGAAACGGGCATACTTTGATTCTGATGTTATTTTAAACAGACCATGATTTGGAGTGTTTCATAGGGTTTCTTGAAAGCACTGGTAAATGAATATTATTGAGGATGACAGTTTGTTTCATTTTGTGGAAGCATTTTATTTTCCAAAATCCGAAAGAAACATTGGGGATCGGAACTTTGCCAAGTAAATTTGCATGAAATTTTTTCATTTCTGGAAAAAAAAAATCATGGTTAGTTTCATCTTCCTTTTAGTACTTTTCTATAATTCATTACATTTTTCAGGTTTCTTCTCAAAGCAGCCTAAAGTTTGGCGCATGTTGTATAATTTTTTTTTTTATTGAAAATAATTTTGTGGATGCAACTTATTTCTTAGCCTAGATACCATTAAATTTTTGAAGAAATTTATAGGCAACTACACATCTTTGAAGTTAGAATCATTCTCTCTATCATCTCATATACGCTTTGTAGAAACAAAATTGTGCGGAAACTATTCACTTTTTATAATCTCTCTCTTTAATTATCTCATATACTAAATAGTAAATACAAATTATAAGTTATATATGATAGTTTTGCATAAAACACACCACAATCAAAGATCAAGAAAAAAAAAAAAAAAAGAATTGAAGAAAGGAAAAGAGCAGTGGCCGCATGCTCTGTTTCTTATTCACGTCATAGTTGCATATCACAACCAGACAAAACAAAGAGATATAATATAATATAATAGCCCTAAAAGCAATACAAAGGCAAAAGACTAAAATACCCTTAGTAAACTTATATTCGCTAATAATATAGATCATATACATATAAATAAACATCTTGTTCCGTCCCTGTAGATCCGTGATTGTATTTCGATTATTAGAATTGGCATTATTATATTTTTTTTGAGTAAAAGCTTTTGGGTTTTGGGGATTGGAGTCGACCATGGTTTGTAGAAGAGGACGAATCACGAATGCATCCAAAGCAAAATTATGGATATCCAAACGCAGACCCATACAGGGATGCTGGAACCAAAATTGGGTATAGCCATGTGAGAGTTTTGGTGTTTGGTACCACAGAAATTGACATTAATGGCTTTAGAATCATTTGCAGCTTGACTCGACATTGCCGTCCCACCAGAGCAGCTGCTGTCCCCCTTTACTCCTCTACGGACACCGGCCAACCCGGCACTCTCTGTCTTTTACGCAATATATGGAAGCAAAAGTAGTTGAATTCTGACTTTGGCAGATTGAGGTAAAAGTTATATTTGTAATTTTCATCTTTTTCTTTTTCTTGTTGGGTATGGAAATGAGGGCTAGAATTTCGAATAATTTGAATTAAATAAAACACAATTGCCTCAATACAAGTGCATCAACTTGCAACCTTTATATAAGTTGGTGCTCTCACATCCGTAGCCAAGATTAAGAAACACTTATCCTCAAAAACTTTTCTTTATCATCGGAAAAATAATTGGAGTATTATAGTTTTTATTATAATTTCTCTAAAAACTTATGTTATAATATCTTAATGGTCAATAATAAATTAACAAACAAATTTTGATAAATAAATTTAATTATTTAGTAGCTGATATGATAAATTTTACATAAACTATTTATAAAAACCTTATAATAAAAATTATAATCCTCTTAATTATCAACGCTCTCTTAAAAACTTCATAGTAATGGCCATCTCTTAGGTTGGTCCTAA
Source organism: Betula pendula (assembly GCA_900184695.1). NCBI lineage: Eukaryota > Viridiplantae > Streptophyta > Magnoliopsida > Fagales > Betulaceae > Betula > Betula pendula. Next base: position 19,500 of record FXXK01000097.1, on the reverse strand, counting down.
GAAAAAATTTCTTGCCCAAAAGTAGAGGGCCTAATTCAATGCAATTAAGCCTAAGGTTTAATGACCAGCGATGAGGGCCAGTTCTCAGTGGGCCTATGATTTTCTTTCTCCAACCGCCACCGACACCATTAAACTAAAGTAAAGTGAAAGCCAACCCACTAGATGTAACTAAACCAAAGTCAATTAATAAAATGTCACTACTGCCCTCGTACTAACACTTTCTTATTTCTTTTTGGGAAAAATAATTCTTTTTAAGACAATACACTTTCCACGCACACACTGTCGACATTGTTAACGACAAAGACAAGACAAGAAATCCACTTAGTTAATTCTTAGCCTCTATTACATCTTTGAGTTAAATCAACAAAATTAACAAGAAGAACGATTACAGTTATATAATAATTAATGGATTACATAAAATTAAAATAAATAAATAAAAAACTAGAAACCTATATATTGCATTCAATTGCAATGAAAAGGACCCCTCCTTCCATTTATGGGTTTAAGCCAACACCTTATCACCTAATTTATGGACGTGGATTTTCTGTTATAAGGCTATTTGAATTTGTGTAAAATTTGAACAGTTTTTAAGCTGCTCGAATTTTTGTAAAATTTAAACAGTTTTATAATAGAAAATCTCAATCTCCTAATATCATATAATACTCGTGTAATTTACTCCGACAACCCTGCTAAGAATGCCACCCCAGTAGAGGGTAACCAGGAAGAGCCATAAATGAATTGTGCAACGGTAAACTTGCCTGCCTCCACCGTCGACGTGATGACTCGGTACCCCGGCCATTTGACACGTTGCCCTACTGCTGCTCCGGGACCAGAATTCATGTATTCACCATAATACAATGTATCCAAAGCAAATGTGGAATTCCACTCTAGCCACCCTTGTGGTTGTATGTGGTCACCCATGTAGGACAACATGTACACAACCCTAGAGTAAAGCTTCCATGGACGGCCTAAATATGTTGGGAAGCTACCTTTGGATGGCTCAAGATCAGAGGCGGCAAGGATCCGACAAGCATGGATGGAAATGCCTGTGTTTTGGTTAGGGTCTTTTCGGTTTTGGGCAGTGATGGTATTCTTTTGGGAGGGCATTGGCTTGCGAGCGTAGAGGCTACAATTTTGGAATACCACGGCAGCATTGCCAAAGATAAAGTCCACGGTGCCGTAGACGTCACATTCTCGAAAGAACTGGCGATTGGAGTGAACGTAGAGTGTGTCTTGGTACCCGATGATGTTGCACCGATAGACCACGCTATGGTCAGCTCCAACTCGGAGCGCCACTGCTTGGTGCTTGCTTGGTCCAGCTGAATTCTCAAAAGTCATGTCTCGAGCGATAAAACCTGCTCCGGTCGCCGCTGCATGCATGTAGAGTAGGGCTCATAGAGTTAATTAAGTTAAATGGAAATTAAGAACAACTTAGATAAAAGCTAGGGGTTTAAACATTTATTTTTTGGTACCTATCACAAATAATAATAATAAATACATGATGAGATTTTATAGTAAACGTACGCACTGTATTACTACAAAGGAGTAAATGGATGGGAAGTGCATTTAGTAGCTAAGTTTTGTTGATTTAACAATTTAATGAGAGTATACATAATGGTTATCAGGATAAATGTGAGAAAGCTTCTACATGCTACATCTATACAAACAAAACTCGGGCATGTTTAGACAAGTTAACCTCATACCTTATTTTCATGCGTGCAAACCGATGTGTATATATATATATCTTACTGACTCCCTAAAAAAGACCGACTTTTTCTAAATTGGATTAAAAAAATTATTTTAATTTAATTTATAAAAATGTAATGTGTTTTTTCAAATATGAAAAGTATATATTTTTTTTAATTACAAAAATATAATTAGAAGAGCACATGTATTTTTAATAAAATTTCTTTTAATTTTGTCTTTATAATTAAAAAAACTATGTTGTAGGAAGTTCTTTTTATCCTTCAAAAAGTAAATTATTTGAATTAAAATAACAAAATTGTTAATGAAAAAGAAAGAAAAAAAAAAACTAGTGATTTGTAAAAAATCTCTTGCTTCTGAAAAGAGGTGAGAATAATAAAGAAAAATGAACAAGTATATATAAACTTTCCCTTTTAAAAACTCTATACATGTAACACAACCCAAAAAGAAAAAGGAAAAAAAAACGATCACTTTTGTTTTTTTGTTATTTTTTTAAACAAAAGTTTTAACAAACAAATTAAAACACAAAATTAAACAATAAAAAAAAATAACTTTCATATTACATTAATACACTTTTTCAAAAAAAAAAAAAACCTTTCAAAAAAATATTAACAAATGAAGCCCATATTATTCTATCATACGGAGTAAATTAAAAAGAGCAAAGGAACAAGAATGAATGAGCCAATATATTGTCTATACGTACTTACAAAAAATTAAAAAAATAATAATAAAAGGAAATGGTGTATACTTGTCCGGAAAACAGGAATCTAGTAAAGCATGCAAGTATGAAAGGACAGGCCACGTGCAACTCCTACTACGTCGTCATCATGCACGTACAGTGACTGACGGCCATATACTTTACTGAAAACAAACAACCATAACAGACAGAGACAACCCACAGAACTTGCCAAACAATTAACGGTGGTTAAAGCCAAAACTTACCGAACGACGCCGTGTGGAATGTCGTCATATTCTGGAGAACATTTTTGCTACCGGATATCACCGTTTTATCCTTCCCATCTCCAATAAACATCAAGTTCGTCTTCTTCCTTCCCACCTTCAAATTCGTCTCCTCGTACCTAAAAATCATCACATCACAATAACCCCCATTCATTCCCATTCAAAATTCGTTCTACGGATACGAAATTTCAATTAAGAATTAGGGGTATTTTTGTAAATTCGTAGTCGTTCACATGTTTATAGTATTTCATGATTTTTGCGGTGAAGTCAATGATTCAATCAGTCCACCCAAAAAGAAGACAAAAAGCTTCAGAGAATTTTTTTTTCAAGTAATTATTACTACTGTTAACCACCGCCGTTTCAATTTTAACCTAAAGTGACGAAAGCTGTAAAGTAAAAAGTCAAAAAAAGAAAGAAAGTGAGAAAAGTGTGGACCGAATTTACCTTCCTGCCTTGACGTAAATAATCGTCCGCCGATTGCTGTGCTCCGGCGCTTTCTTAATCGCCTCCGCAATCGTCTTGAACGTGCCGTTCCCATCCTTGGACACCACTATATCGGCCTGTATCCCAGATATGGGCAAGTTCAGCAACTCCCTCTCCCTCTCGCTCAGCCATCGCGGCAAACCACCGACATTCTCCTCCGAAATATCGGATTCCATTAACCGACGCCGGTTCTGAATCGGAACTCCAGAGAAGTCGTTGGTATCGCTACCCGAGAATATCGCCAGGCAGTTGCTCATAAGCTCCTCCAGGTCCTTCAGCTTCGCGGCCATCTGGTCCTTCACGGGTCCGCTCAGGTCCGCCAGTCCCTCCGTACACGTGTCCTGGTTCGTGAGCGCCGCGCTCAGCCACGTCAGCACGTCGTTCGTAGAAGTGGCCGCACCGGATTGCTGCTCGACCCCGACGGAGAGCAGCGCGCGAGAGAGCGCGTCGACGGAGTCGTCGAGTAGTTCCAGGCAGTCGTCGAAGGCGGACCGTACACGTGGTTCCATCTGGACGTAGGAGAACCCAGAGGAGCTGTACAGGGCCTTGCTCAGGCGCTGCAGCGTCATGTTGAAGGAAATGTGGACGAGGTCCCGCTCCGACGCCGTGAGCGACCCCGGAAAGTCCAGCAGCGAGTTCACGCACAGGTCCGGGTAACGGGTCTTGCTGCAGGTCCGGGATATAGCCTGCGTCGGCGCCCGGTGAACCGCGGAACCGGATGGACCCGACGCAGGGGTCCGGAGACCGATCAGGACCACCGCCGAGGCCGCGGACGCCGCGAGCAACACAATTGCGAGCACCGAGAGGAGGATAACCTTGTTCCTCCTGTTTCGCGGTGGGGCTGATGACGCGGATTCCTCTGGTTGGTTGAGGTGTTGCCCGGATGGCCCGCCAACCGGGTCGGACGGTTCGAGCCTACCGTAGCCCATGTTTTGCTGGGTTTTGAAAGAGAGTTGCTAAAAATTAACAAGAGAGAGTTTTTTGTTTTTGTTTTTTTGACTTAGAGAAGAGAGAGTAGATTGAGGTGTAGGTGTGAGTGTGTGGGATTATATATGATGTGGCAAGGAGGAAGAGTAAAGAAGGTTGGTGTGAGGTCGACGTCTTTGAGAGGCATGAGCTGGCGGCTACTTCCGTAGGTGCCCACAGCCCACTGATGCGTTAGAAAGGCAGAGAGAGAGAGACTGTGGATTTCAGTAAAGTGATTGTGTGAGTGTGTGAGTGCGTGCGTGAGAGTGATTCTCTTAGTTATTAAGCTAAGTTCAATTCTTAGTCTTGGCTTTTTTGGTTCCTCATTAGTGGATCTTGGAATTTTCTTTCTTCAATTCGGGTTTCACCAAACTTAGGTTAGGAGGTAGCTCTTTCTATATATTTTTTTTTTGGAATATTACTAGAACTACATGTAGTTTATGTACAACTTGTTGACACCGAACGATTGAAATGTGTTCTGACATTTATCAGTAAATTATAAAAGAATGCATACTAATTATAAGTTTAACATTACACATAGTTTTGTTTTATGTGAATTGGGTAATGTTATTTAGTAAATTGGTATACGATTATCATATAATTATTTGATGATGTGTCGATAAAAATCAACCATAATCGTATGAATTATTCAGATTTAAAGAGAAATATTACTCGTGAAAACTCATGGGAATAGGTTATCATTGTAGTATTTTTCAGGCTAAAATCTAGGATTTAGATTCACTTCCTTTTCTAGTAACTTCTTCCTGAAGTAACTGATCTCCTCGCAGTTTCACTTTCTTTTCTTTTGTGAAAGATGTATTGGTAAGTCTTTTTCTTGTACTTAGAAGATGGAATGGTTCCATCAGCAAAGATCGATGTGAGTTTTGTCAAACAATAAAACATATATTTCATTGTCATTCTGGTCCAAATTTCTCATTGAAAGGTTAAAACTCATTGGCAAGCAACTACTACGTGTTATGGTTAACCAAAAGCCAGGAATCGTTACTTTTTATAGGAACTAGTTTGGATGGCACATGTAAGGCATGCGCTTAATTTACAGTAGGAAATGATGATATAATTTGTAATACAATATTTGATGTTACAAGTCTATACGAATATTTTGGTAATGAAATTATTAAAAAGTCAATTGGTGAGTGTAAAATAAAACTCAAAAATTGTGACAAAGTCATTGCTTATTAATTCCTCTCTAGGTCTTCTTATAAACATATCATCTTGTCATAAAAAATACTAACATAAAAAATCTATAAAATAAATAAACATACACAATTTACAATTAGAAATGTGTTTTTTCTAATGTCATGTAACTAATACATGCCAAATGTTAGGCTATGAGAAGTCTGGTTTTGTGTCTGACTCGGTTTGCACTTGACCCGATACGACAAAAGAAGAGCTACGGTTTTTTTTTTTTTTTCTTTTCTTTTATGAGGGTTGGCCCATGGAGCGAGGCTTGGGCCGAGCCTCGACGCTCATAACCCGCCCGTTTATGTTTTTTTTTTACCCAGTTGAGGGTCTTTAAATAGTTGCTTTGTAGTAGAGTTTTCTAGTATGCGTGTCCGACGCTTCCTTTGTATTGTTTTTTCAAAAATAGTGAAATTTTGTCGCAACACAGTGAACATAGCCCCTAAGGATGAACTACTTAATTTTTTGTGTCTTATGATTGATTATTTTTTGTTTTTCTATTTCTTTCGTTCTTCACGGGTTCTAGGAAATCGTTGAATTTTTCTAACACCAAATAGTTATATCCTCATTAATCGAGAAGGGTACTATGAAGTAGTGAATTTCTCGGTTCGATTAAATTTTGGATTGTGCGTTTAATTTGCCTTTGGATTAAAATGTTGGATTTGATTTTAGCAAGTATGTTATCTCTATTTGTTTCATGCTGTTAAAATTTGACTTAGAATTGAGGGAAGAAGCTTGTTGTAGTGTTTAAGTTGGAGTAATTAAAAGTTGCTAAAATAGTTGCAATTTAATCCATATAATAGTTCTTATTTATGAAACCAACTGGGTTAGAGATACTTGAAGGGTTTAGGATTTTGAGAAAAAAAGATAATCCTTTTTTTTTTTTGGTAGATTTGTGAGATTTTGTGCAAAAAAGAGAGCCATTTTTTTCCCTTAAGTTTTGGTCAAGTTTTTTCATAGAAAAATAGTATAAATTCTCATTTGCTAAAGCATGAGATTATATGAGTAATAGTAGAAATCAAACTATTAATATAGTAATATGGTCAAACTCCAAGGTTGGCATACAAAATGGGTGTGGTAATTCTCCATAAATAATAATAATAATAATAAATAAATAAATAAAAAGAGTAAGGCTACAATGACTATTTTTTTTCTCTGTCTTGTCTCTCTTACAAAGACTAAACGAAAGAAAAGGCTAAAACACCTTAAAGTTTTTTCATAATTTACAACCTAGGAAGGGCAAAACGGTAATTAAAATATTCAAAAAGACAAAAATAACAAATCAATTCTCTAAACTCTTATTACTCAAAAAGGTTAAAATGATTATGTTACTTTCAAATAAAAAGTTAATATTCCATTGGCATCACCTCTATTGTATATAAGCTTTATAGATATATATATATAATATAAACTTTAAAGAAAATTTTAAAACCATGGCCCCCCTTGATCTAAGGATAAGGATCCATTCACATTTTTAAATATGAGCCATTCATTTCATCTAACAGTTAAAATACTTTCTAACTTTTTTTTTTTTTTTTATCGAGACTAATGAATTGCATTTTTCCTCTAAAAAAATAAAGACTATTCTTATTTCTCACTCATGCCCCTTCTTCTTCCTCACACTATTTTTTTTAGAGGAGGCCTTTTATATATATATTATTATATTAAATTTTTATTTAGAATATGTTTTTTTGGCTTTTGAGATTGAACAATATTTTTTTCTAGTAATAAATTCTTCTAGTTTTAAAGTTTTTCATATTAAATGCATATTTCTAGCAAACATTTATAATTAAAAAATTTACAAATTTTAGTGAAACAAATTTCTTGCAAATTTCTTAGACCAAGGAGTGCCACTTAAAAGCAAAAAATGACATTATGAAGGTCAAAACAGTAATTTTAATTTCAAACAAATTTTATTATTCTTATGGCATTGACATTTTTTTATAGCTTGGAAGCTCAAAACGGTAATTTTAATCTCAAACAAATTTTACTATATATTCATGTGACATTGACATTTTTTTATAGCTTTAAGTATAGATATTTCTGAATTAATTCCATTATAATGTATTTATTCTTTCATATAAGGGGCATGTATACGCGTAATGCAAAGGATCGAGTTTTTGTACTGAATTTTAGTAGTTTTTCTCATATTAATTGTCTGATCATCTAAATTTTCGTACTATCATGTGGCCTTTGGATTATCTTTCATGGTTCTTTAGAATCATAAGAAGAATTTTTAACATTTTCTTATTTGGCAGAAGAAAAAACAAATTACCAAGAGGATCTTGAGAAAATCCTATTTTAAATCATTAATAAAATTACCCGACGTTTCAGTTATAGGAGTATAATTCACTCCATTTCATGATCTAAATTAGATTTATATATTTAATGATGTATATGTTGCATATGGTGTATATGGTGTCACGTTATTTTAAAATTTTAAATGGCGTAACATAATATACACTGTTAGATGCAACAAAATAAAATCTTGACCATTAAATAAATTTTCTCAATTTCAAGTTAAATGAAAAAGATCTTGATCCCCAATTACATGAATTAGAATTCTCTTCGGTTTACTTAGATAGGGGAGAGTATTCGGTCTCTTATAATTGACGGGCATTTTTATTTTAAAAAAAAAAGTGAAAAAACAAAAATATCCGTCTACTACAAGGAACCAATTCCTATTCAATTCAAGTGAACTGAAAAGGATCCCGTTCCCAATAATATGCATATAGAAGTTTCCCTTCTATTTCAATTAGATAGGATCCCGGATTTTATCATGGAATTTATAGATAGGTCGTCCTATGTATTACAATATGGCATGGAAGGCATGAAGTTAAATCTTTTATGACTTCTATAAAAAATAATAATTATATATAAAAAAAAAAATTATTTTATGACTCGGTCAAGATACTCCAAGGAAAGCTATATTATTTTTATTGTTCTTATAATTATTTTTTTTAGCATAAAAATATTATATTAGGCTTAAAAGGGATCTTCGAAATGTCGTGGCACGTGTAATCTAAGCCCATCTTGTAATTTACTATTTTTCTAATGTTATGCCGTGGTGTTCTAAGAATCTAAGGGAAGTAATATGGTCAGCACAATTTTTTTTTTTTTTTTTAAAAAAAAAAGAATGAGAGACTTTTTTTAATTGGAAGCATTTAATTAACCGAAAATTCAAGTTCGGATGTTTACATCATTCAGTTATTCATAATAAATAATTATAAGCCTTCTGCTACGTACGTACTACGTACGTATTATGCTTGAGCACCAGGTCATGACATATCCTTCTCATTCATTTATTTTTTATTTTTTATTTTTCTATTCATATCCTTTTCATTCTTTATAACTCAATGTTTCAACATGTTTTTCTTTCTCTTTTTGTGCTCTGGCAATTTTCTTAATTTTTTTTTTTAATTGTTTCTAAAGAGCTTTCTTTTGAGAGATTGTCTTGTGATTAGTGGAGTAACAATTTAAGTTCCAATTGAGTAAATTTAAATACCAATAAACAAGAACGAAATATGAGAGTTAAAGTATAAATGAAGGTCTAATTTAATTTTCACAAGGATTAACTTTAGTTGTTGGCGTTGGTGTGCCAACAAAGAAGAACGTAATCGATTTTTCATCCGGGAAGTCAGAATAAATAAGGGGTCAAGTTTAATTTTGATAAAAATAATTAAGTCTAATTTCTAAACCTACAAACACATATACTCAGAAAATGCAAATTCGAGTATATATATATATATATATATTAAAACGTCAATAAAATAACTGTTAAAAGTACCAAAGTGCAAGAGCTCGGAAGAAGAGTGGAGAGACACATTGCTGGTAAAATTTGACTTACTTGGAATATTGGAGATTGAATAGCGCACTAAGATCGTGCCATCTCAGCATCCGGGCCCACGAGATAACAATGGTCTCATCCTCCATGTGCATATGCCAGGTTTCAACTGTGTTCAGATAAACATGGGGCCCAACTGAAAATGAAAATCCACCGACACATTTCAGTGGGAACAATATTTTATTCAAAGTCTGTGAAAGACCAAAAACGGTCCAACATTAAAAAAAAGTCATGTTGTTGCATGTCAGAGCAATTGCTCCGTAAACAAATTCACATCATAATTGTGTCCATTCAACCAATCATGAATTCGTACCCAAATATAATATTGACTCTCACCTGAGTATGAACAAAGATGAAGCTCATCTATCTCCAATTCTCCTTAAACTAATTACTTTTTCTTTCTAATTAATATCTAATGCATACGATTGGTAAACCTTTTAGCTTATGCCAAAATAGGCATATAGTATGATGATAAAGCAATAAATTTCGCTCCCAACTTCAAGTCAAGAAGGCCTACAAAAAGAAGAAAGGATTAGCACGAGGGTTGTTGGATGTATCATGATTAAATCTATCAATTTTTTTTTTCAGTTTAAAGTTGTAATGTTCATGTGGATGGTTATTAACTATTCCTAACCGCTTCACTGCTAACTTTTGGGCCTTATTTATCATTATAAATTATATAAATAAATGTTAATTTAACATTATATTATAACAGGTGTTCTGAGTTCGAACAATGTTTACGTAATTTATTTTTTATTTTAATAAATATTTTACATGTTAAGTTTCATTTATTAAGAGCGAATGATAGAATATTAATTAAATAATTAAATAAATTATTTTTTATCGATTTAAACTATTGAGTGATGATTTAACATGACGGGAAGGAATACTTGATGTTTAAGTTAGTAAAAGGCTCCAAGAAAAAGGTTTTTGGTGTTGGAGTAACGAGTGCATTGAAAGATGAATGAATCTATCTATTATGAATGTCTCTTCCTTACATACAAATGACCTTTCTCCTTGAATGGCTCAAGCCACGTGTTGCTCAACCATTGGGCAAGACCTTGTTATGACGTGACATTTGGTTAGTGTCTTTTGTAGGGTAGTGGCATTGGGTCTCTACCTCCTACGCTCTTTATTGGGTATCAAATAGCGCCACATGCCTTTTGCTTGCATTATCAGTACTTTGTGTTGTTCATTGCTTCTTGGTCAGCGGGGTTGGTCGAGCTGTTGAGTCTAAGTGTTTGGCTTTAATGGACCTCTGTAGCCCAAACCCAGTCGTGTGGATATTGGTAAATCATATGATATACTTAGCTGCTTTACAAAGTAAATACAAGTTTTTTTTTTTTTAATTTACTATTTGCATTACTAAAAAAAAAACCTTAATTGGCACCTCTATAAAAGTTAGCATAATATTGATAAGTAAACTATTTTACAACTGTCATATAACAAAATGATATAAAATGTAAAACTTTGATAAGGCCTTATATTTTTATTTTTAAAAGAAGTTATGATTCAAAGTTAATTTTTTATTATCACATCATTTAATTATATGACAGCTGCACATAAATCTATTAAAATTCCTCTCCCCGCCTCCACCTCCACCTCTCCCCCCAAAAAAAGGGGTCATTATCCACACAATATGATCAATGAATTGTCATCGACATATTCTGGTGCGGTTCATGCAACTTGATGGTTCGGCAGATGGGGTTGTAAGGATTTGTCATTATCAAAGAGAAAATAGGCATTTGTTTTTTTTGTTGAGAAAATGGCAATTCTGATATTAGTACAAAGATGTTAGATCATGTACCAATGCCTTCTGTTCAGAAAGAAAAATGTAAGCAATACCTTCACTCTAATTCTTTTTTAAAAAATAATTTTAAAAAACAAGTAATTTAAAACACGTAATGTTTCACAGTATAAAATAAGTGTAAAAAGTAACATTATTTTTATATATTTAAATATCAAAATGTATAACATAGTTAATCTAACTGTTTTGGATGTAAAATAGGGATAGAAATGGTTACAGCTTGAAGAGAATTATTGATAAAATTATTTGGATTTTTATGCTCATGAATAAGGCAAAGGAAGGTGCTCAGAAATTGCTTCTCTAATCATTAAACGGCTAAAGATTGAGCCTAGTGATGTTTCGCTAATATTACACTTGCCGTTGTTGATTACTTCCACATCATGCTCACGTTCTACCACTCTGATTGGTTACCAAGAAAATAGATGCCCAGATTGAGGGGGAATTTTGCTTTCACTTTGGGCCAAAGAAGCAAGAAAAGCGTCTGTACACTGTAAACTCTTAAGAATGGGAAAAATGCCATCCACTTGTTTTTTTGGCTCCCCAACTTTTTGCCTCCGTACTGAAAAAGACCCTCTTTCGGCATTCTTCTGCCACGTTTACTTTTCAAACCGTCGAATCCCAAGCGTGATTGACATTGACTAATAATAAAGTGTAGTCTGCTGTCAACAAAATAAAAATACAACAAAATTTTGTCCAAACCCACCACGGGGGGTTTCTAACTTTACTGACCGGCAATTTGTTGCATGAATAGTCAGTAATTTAGAAATTATATATATATAAAAGAGGGTTTTTATGAAATTTATTTATTCAAATAAAATAATAAATAGTTAAGAATTTATTTGGCCAAATGAATTTTTTTATATCGATTATTCGAATTGTTTCAAATAATAAAATCTTAACAATTTTTTTCTCAAAATTTATACTCCCTTAAAAAAAAATTACGAGATTCATTTATTTCGAACAGGTAAACTCATATCTTATACTATTGTATGAGCCATGAGTTTAACAACCCACTCTTTGTATACTGTTTAAATTTTAATGAAATTCATTGACCTAATTATAAGAGATTCCAATCCTTCTTCAAGTTATGGATGTTTATTTTGAGGATAAAGTGTACGGAATTTCCTGCCAACTTTTACTTTTAAAATTATGGTCGGTTTGATAACGAAGTCTGGGAGTGCTTTTTGTTTTTGCCCAAAAAGTTAAAAGCATTATATTACAAATAATTACAAATACTCCATTACACTCAAAAATTACTTTTTACGTTTTTGTGAAATACTTTTTTAACTTAAAAGTAAAAAAGTACACTCTAAACCAAAAAAAAAAAAGAAAAAAAAGTTCAAACGAACCCATATGTTTGATTACATTTAAATTGTTTTAATGATGTCGTCCATTTTTCATGATTGTTTCAATCAGATCTGTTCATTCCGTTATTGTGAATGGAATATATCCAACGACGTTCATTTGATTTATGAACCTATGAATATATGACACGTGGCTTGAAAAAAAATTTACTCCATCATTTTTTTATAGCCAAAATAAAGAAACTTATTATTATTATTTATTGAATTATTTTAGCAAAAATGCCATATGTGGGACAAATATTCACCTATCTACCAATAGTTAATGTGACGTGGTCTCTCAAACCAAAAAACTCACTTCCATCAATCAAATTCTATAAAAGATCACATCACATCATATTTAATAGATATTTGTCCAATATATAGCATTACTCTTATTTTATATGTAAGAGATGTTATAATTATGTAAATTTTTCTCTCAAGTCATGTGCTATATGTTCATTGATCCTTAGACCATGTGAATTGGTGGATCAATTTATCGAGGGCCTAAGCAGCTCTCGGACTAGGATGGGTCTATCCAAGGAAAGAGCTCGACCAAAACCATTAGTCCATCCAGTTTCGCATAACATTTGAAAGGAACACTATAAGCGCAGGAAAAAGTACAGTAGATAATCTTTACTCTTGCCACGTCACTGTAACGGCCCCCCTAAAAGACAAAAATGACAACTACCCTCAAAAGAGAAATATTTGTTGCTTGCCCACTACCCACACCCATGAACGTTGTGGGAATTCTGTACTGTCAAGACGTCCCTTAACCTAGGGGTGGCACTTGGCCATATGGTTACATAAAGAGAATCTCCAGCCACTATAAAGAGAGCAACCAATGTAGGAGGTATTATTGATCAATTCCTCCATTACTCATATGCCCTGTTATTTTCTTTCTTATCCTAAGCCATTTCCTCACTTGGGCATCATAAGTGTCTTATGCCAGCACACCTAACAAGCTTCTTTGTTCACTTTGTCTATTTTCCATACACCTTTTACATAGGGTTGACAAAATGGGTTCATGTGTTGAGTTCGGGTCGACCCTCAATCCAAACCGACATGATTAACTAAACAAGTCAACCCTTTATATCTAAACTCAATACACCAATTTAACGAATAATACAACACAACCCGTCAACCCGTTTAGTTAACGAGTTGTATTGTATTGACTCAACACGACCTGACATGCTTGACCTATTTAGTGAGTCGAGTCGGGTTGACCCGACCTCAGCTTGACACGTTTGACCTATTTAGGGAGTCGAGTTGGGTGAACCTAACCTGACCCCGACACGATTAATTAACTTCTTTTTTTTTAAAAAAAAAAAAAAAAAAAAAAATTACTCAAAATAAATAAATAAACGGGTCAGGTGGGTCACCTATGGGTTGACCCGTTTGGTACGTTTATTAAGTGGGTTGACCCGTTTATGATCCAAACCTATTTAACATAAATCCTAACCCTATATTTTTGTGTCAAATTCGCGGGTTGTGTAAAAAATTATTAACCCTACTTCTATTAACTTATTGGCGTACGGGCAACTGTACTAACATGAATATTGTGGGATACACTTTAATTAGTAACTAACTAAGAGATATGGAGAAAGAGATGTGGTTAAATCAATTATAAAACATAAGAGATAGATTAAAAGAATTAAGCTTTGATAAATTGTGATTAAAAAACAATGAAACTTGGAACGTTGTTCTTACATTTTACCCTTTGATGGAAGTTAGCATTTCTGTCTCACTCCAAACACTTTGAATTTATTTTTCTTGTACTATTTTAATTATTATATTAATTATTTTCTTTTCTCTCTCTCTCATCAATAGAGGAAACACCAAATTGATTGTAATATTTTTTTCTTGGGCATAAAACATTTAACTATTCTATATTATTTAGAGTGAAATCTCTTAATTGGATTTCTAAATTAATTAACGGGTATAAATTGTCTGCTTAAAGAAGGAATTGGACATGGTTTTGCCTTATTATTTTGGTAATTGGAAGGGAGCGGTTTGACCAAATTGGAATGAATTATGAAATGGAGAGGGGCCACAGGTTACGAATGAATGGCCAATCTAGAAAGGAGATTAATTATAAGCATGTGACCACTTTCACGGTGATAGGGGACATATATAGGGCCAAAATTGCAAGTCAATCACATGATTTGTTTTGTGTTCTGTAACAAATCTCTACGATAATACCCATTTATTATTACAGGATGATTTGATTTTAATTATGAAGGCAGTGGGACAAAATTATCGTACTCTGTTTATGTATATGTATGACTTGATGTTGATGTCACCACTGCATGCGCAAGGGAAGATTCCCATTATCTAGATTTCATTAAAATAATACAAAATATCAGCAACCTAATCTTGTTAGAAAACTTTTTTATGTCCAAACAAAGAGAACAAATAAATCCAATTAGTTAGGGGTAGAAATTTTTGACACGATTTACGAATTCGACACGAACACGATACGAAAATAGCGAGTTTGAGTTTGAGGTTATCGGGTTACCGGGTCAACCAGTTTATGACCCGTTAAGTCTTTTTTTTTTTTTCCCCTCCTAAACCTGACAGACTGACCGGTCTCTTAAAGAGACTCTTTCAAGCTCTCTCATTTTTCACTTTCTCTCCTCTCTCGGTCTCTCTCTCATCGCACTTCAAAAAAAAAAGTCTCTCTCTCACCGTCTCACGCCGCCGATGCCGAGCTTAGCAGCTCCCAACCTCCTTGAGTCCCTCCCTATTTCCATGAGTCTCTCTCGATCTCCATCTCAGAATACTCAGAATACTCCGCCGAGCTCAAAATACTCCGCCGGCGGCCGATCTTTATCTCTCTCGATCTCCCTCTCTTTCTCACGGCCTCTCTGAGTCTCTCTTGATCTCTCCGTTGTAAATCCCTGGCGGTATCTCTCTCCGTCTCGCCGTCGTCTCAATGTCTCCGGCAATCTCTCATGGTCTCTCCATTGCTCGTCCAGCACTCTCTCTGCTGCATCCCTCTCTCTCTCACGGCCATCTCCAAACTCTGGCTCTCTCTCTTGTCTCTCAATTCTTGTCTTCTAGATCTAGGGTTTTCAGGTTTTTTCTTTGAATTAAGCAGATCTAAAAGCCGTTCAGATCTGCTTAATTCGGGTCAATCGGGTAAATCTGACCCGGACCCAGTACAACCCGGCAATTAACGAGTTGCCGAGTCGTACTGTGTTGACTCGTTAAAATAGCGGGTCATGTCCGGGTGACCCGTTTAATAAACGGGTAGTGTCCGGTTTTACCCTTAACGAGTTGGTGGGTCAAGCGAGTCAACCCGAATCCGACTTGCCAACCCGTTTTGACACCTCTACAATTAGCAAACTTTTTTTTTTTTCCCCAAGTAGCAAAATTTACTACCATTTATTTACAAATTTGATGTGGGAGTATGTATTTGTTGTTTTTTTATGCTTGGTGTACCACATAATAAACCCATTAAAAATTGGCTTCTCCCGCCTGTTAAACTGGCCTAAGTCGGCCCATCCACAGTAAAACTCCAAGTCGACCCACTGACATAAAACCAATAAGCTGACCGAACCCTACTTATTTTGGGTCGACCTGAATTAGAGGCACTATAATTTTTCTACAAACTAAGGTGATTATTATGAAATTATTACTTAGTGGCTGACTTATTAATCATATACTCTTAATTATTTCATTAATTATAAATTACCACCTCAATTTGTATAAAAATTGTAGCCAAAGTTATAATCGTCCAGTTTCACAATTTATGAATTGTCATCTTAAATTTGCAATAACTTTGTAGTAAAAACGGTAACACCTTTAATTAGTCAATTCAAAATAATAAAATATATATCATCATGGAAACTGTTGCTTTTTTTTTTTGAGAATCTGCCAAATTTCATTAATAATAAATCAGGAGCATAAAGCTTTTACAATAGAAGCTTAAACCGCAGATTAAACATAGCACAAACGTTATGAAATTACACAGCTATAGACTTGACAAAAGCATCTAACAATTAAAGAACTGTCTATGACTACAACCACCACTAACCCAAGAACAACTCCAGAAAAGGAGCAGATCTGCTCAGCAGACTAGATCTAAGGTTAGATCGGGACATGATTAGCCCGAAATGCACTCCTTTATTCCAGGCCGTGAGAGTTATTCTCCCACACCCAAATCTACACTCCTCGACCCTAAAGGGCAGGAGACACACACTCCTCAACCCTAAATGGCAGGAGATACACACATCCTTGATCTAAGACCCAGGACGACAGACAAAATACAAGAAAATTAAAGAAAACAGAAAATAAATGCAAAAAATAAATCCACAAAGCAGATCTACCGACTGAAGACGGAGCGGAGGGTGGTGCCGACGTGAGGTGGTGGAATTCTTCCAAGTTTACAGATCTAGTTTTGAAAAACCAGATTGTAAAAAACTCGAAAGAAGTAGATCCGGGCTGTGAGTTAGCAAGAGGAGGTGGAGACCAGACCACGCTGGTGGAAGGGGTGTCGATTAAGTTGCTTGTGGAGGATAAGCCTCCAAAGAGGAGGAAAGGCCGCAAAAAGCGGTTGCTGCCTACGAGAGCAAGAAGAGAAGGGAAAAGGAGGAAGGGGGGGGGGGTGGAGGAGGGCGATATCCCTCCTCCGCCAAAACATCGGGGAGCGGTCTAAGTTTTCTGAGAGAGAGAGGAGATGAGAGGGAGGCGGCTAGGGTCCCGACTCGGTACATGGAAATCTGTTGTCAGTCAAGTGCAGATGTATTTTATATTTTTGAAAAGAAAAAAAAAATATGCTTCACATCACCTGATCCACCAGTGATCGCTAATTATATAATTAATTGTATGCTTCCTGTTGATGCAGTTTCCGGTATGGTGACATGTGCTTTCGTTGATAGTTTCTTTGATATCTGCAAAAACAATAAACATAAACAAAGGGGCTTGCCGGGGGTACCGGCTGATCCCACTCCGATGCCTAAGTCAGTATCTGAGAGATTGATTCTTTAGAAAATAAGAGCGCAGAGATTTCAGTCTGTTAATACCTGATAGTATGAGCCTATTTATAGGCTAGGAGTTTGTTCAACTTAGGCATCTTCTTATTTGAGTCTGAATAGAATTCTCTTGCATGAATCTGAATAGAACTGTCAGTAGGAATCCGAGTAGGACTCTTATCCCCAATTAGATGGGACAAGAGTTTATCTAGGATTATCCAGGACTAAAGCTAATCGCAATAGTATTCCTTTTTTGGAAAGGACTCTTCTTCCTCTTATCCTTCTTATCACATTGGATACGGATGTATCTTCATGGACCTATGCACATCGTTGCTTTATCTCATTATAATGTTTAATATTGATAATAACTCTTTTTAAGATTATGCCTCTTAAATTTGACTGAGACTAAAGCTGAGGCTGAGGCAGCTGAGGCTGAAACGAAGACGAAGCTGAGACAGAGACGAAGCTGAGACAGAGACGAAGCTGAGACCGAGACGACTGAGACTGAGACGAAGCTGAACGAGACGAGCTGAGACAGAGACTAAGCTGAGACAGAGAACGGAAGCTGGGCAGAGACGAAGCTGAGACAGAGACGAAGTGAGACCGAGACGAAGCTGAGACAGAGACGAAGCTGACGGCAGAGACGGAAGCTAGAGACCGAGACGAAGCTGAGACAGAGACGAAGCTGAGACAAAGACGAAGCTGGAGACGAGACGAAGCTGAGATAGGAGACGAAGCTGAGACCGAGACGAAGCTGAGACCGAGACGAAGCTGAGACTGAGATGAGCTGAGGGCTGAGACCGAGACTAAGCTGAGACTGAGATGAGCTGAGACAGAGACGAAGCTGAGACCGAGACGAAGCTGAGACAGAGACGAAGCTGAGACAGAGACGAAGCTGAGACCGAGACTAAGCTGAGACTGAGATGAGCTGAGACTGAGATGAGCTGAGGGCTGAGACCGAGACTAAGCTGAGACTGAGATGAAGCTGAGACTGAGATGAAGCTGAGACTGAGACTAAGGCTAAGTCTGAAACTGAGGCCCAATGGGTTTTAATCAACCCACCAGTAGAAGTTATGTAGATGGGCTGGATTGAGGGAAATATTTCCCAACAGTTACCCCCCAATTCCTTTATCCGAGATGTCACTCGGTTATAGGAATTAAGTTCACCTGTCTTCTTTTCCGGCTATATCGGTCTTTATCTCATTATAATCATCACGGGATCTTATCTAGTCACGTATCGGATTCTTGCAGCTTCCCTTATTGAGTCTTGTCAAGTCTCTTGCCATGCTCGTTATGACTGGACAATTGTATTTATCACTTACAAAAAATAAGTATTCTGTAATACCTGGGTTCAGCATCAGGTGATCGTTTTTTAGAGTAGTCGGTCTCGGCAAAAAGCAGTTGTCTCGGTAACTGAGGAAGATTTAACTGAGAACTGATATAGATTTTGGAATCTGACTCCCTCAGTTAATCTTGACATTAACCGAAGAAGATTTTGGAATCTGACTCCCTTTTTTGCTTGGTATAAAGACCACAGTTGGACTTGTGACTTTCACTGGAGTTTTGAGAGCTTCAGGACAATAACTTTGAATCCTTCCATCTTTAAGGTCGATCTGAAGACAGTATTGACTGGCTATCTCCCTCCTCCAGAGCAGGCTACTGAGGAACTTCTTGATCTTGGGAAGAATTTATTTCCTGACGTTCCTCAGTGGACTGATGAGCAGGCAGACTATCTCGAGGACCCTTCTCTTCCTTCTGTTTCTTTAGATGATTCTGACTTTGACTCGGATAACTATGCTCCGGATGCTTAATTCTTGAAAATAGTTTTTGCAACTTTTGTAGCTTTTGTAATAGACATCAATGAATATTATTATTGAAATTTTTTGTCAACTGAGAAGTGGGTATATCAACTTGAGAATTGAAGAGTTTCAAATATGAATCTTGAATCTAGGCAAAGAACTGAGATCAACACTTAAGTTGTATTTTGTCTTGTATCTTTCCCCCTCTTTAACCGAGGTTTAATGCGGTTCAATCTCGGTTAAATTTACTTGGTGTAAATTGTTTGACAAAAGAAGATTGTTCTGTGTATTGAATTTGAAAACTGAATTCAAAAATTAAACCTGGGAGTTGAGCTCGAGAATTTTCAATCCAATATTTGATCCTTTGAATTTGGACTGGACTATCACTTCAATTAACTATCCGGGTAACTGCGAGAATTTG